>JAMQGT020000246.1:0-40179 GCA_024447675.2 Pterophyllum scalare | reverse complement strand
ATTAAAAGACATTTTAATTTTTCACGAACTATAAAAGATAAGTTTGGTCAATTAGAACATACAATTTAGTTCAACTGGTAATGGAGAAGTGCTTACTTAAAAGGGGTGGTGATTGCTCAAACTAAGTACTCTTCAGTTACTGAAACTCTGTTATTAGTACATTCAACTTAGATCTTCCATTATATTCCAAAAGGGTCTCAAGTACACTAGTCCACTGCGCTTATTCAACTCTTTCATTACTTAAAAAATTTAAGGCAACAAATAACCTTATCCGGGTTTACAGCATGAAAA
This sequence comes from Pterophyllum scalare, assembly GCA_024447675.2. NCBI lineage: Eukaryota > Metazoa > Chordata > Actinopteri > Cichliformes > Cichlidae > Pterophyllum > Pterophyllum scalare. The sequence goes on along the minus strand of JAMQGT020000246.1, from coordinate 39,888 downwards.
CTTTTTTGGAATTGGGGTTGTACTTTTGGTCATAAAATATAAGCAACTAAAAGAATAACTCACAGCAATCAGGATTAGACCTGCTGCCTAAGGAAAAGAAAAAACTGAAAGTATTGCAATGGAGACATGGATATACAGAAGGAAAAACCAACATTTTCCAAACCATTTTTTGAGGGTTTAATCAGCTTTTGGTCACGGGAGCAGCAGTTTAAGCAGAGATTTCTCCATAAATCTGTGACTTCAAAATGAAACATGAGCAGAAATATGGCTCATCTTTGGTTAGTACAACTACAGTGGGACTGATGTAAATTCAGGCTTTATGATTTAATCTGAAGATTTAACTCCTGCCTGCCACCACATTACACCCTCTACCGGACACGGCACATCTCAGTAAACACACCCCCAGGACATGTCAGTAATGCCCACTGGCCAAGATATTCACTGAATTTTAAGGACTCCGTCTGATAAACCCAGACAAGTAGGTTTAGTCATTTTGCAAGACTGCATTTCACCCCTGAGACACAAACTATATCAATGCTCACAGCATCAAACTAATCCAGCTGCCTCTGTTCAAATCACCATGACCATGCTCCAGTAATCAGATCACAAGAATGGAGGTGACCCAATAAATCATGTCCATATATAACAAAGAGTGATTCCCCCGCTGCAGAGGAAGAGGCCCGGGCTTTCCCCTGTCTGCTCCTCTTGGCATAGCTTCAGTTCTCTGAGTGACTCAGCTCTCCAGATGCCCCATGAGAGCTTGGTGGCAGCTGAGGCTGAGCTGAACTCAGTTTGTTGCTGGTTGTGTAGCAGGTCAAACAAACCTCTGAGAAGAAACAACGTGAGTATCTCCCACAGGAGAGCTACATGATACATTTAAATACATTAAAGCATATGATAAAATAGTACTAGAAGAGTAATTAACTGTAATTTTGTTTTCAGAGATCATATTGAATACATTTTGTGTTTCAGACTGTTGGATGGACAAAACTGATTTAATCTGGAATGTGGGAAATTGTGAGGCGCATCACTATTGTTCGACATTTTATTGAATAAAAAAATAATGAGGTACATAATTTTCAGATTAATTAGTCCATTATTAATGCAGGCAAACATAATGAAGCAGAAGGTTTCCACAGATTTAACATTAAATTGTCTTTGAAACTGCCAAATAACAACAAACACTCACCGTTAGCGGGCGATAAGAGCCTTTTTATTTGTGCAATAAAGTGAAAACACTACAAGTGTAAAACAATGAAAAAAATTAGATGGTAGGACAGAAGAGGCAACAATAATTAATCATAATCAAGACAAAGCAAAACAAAAAAAAGAAAGCAAAGTCGCAAAACCAGTCAATCAGGGATCAAATAAATCCGGTGCATTTTAGCTAGAAAGGAGCTGTGGCTTTGCGAGGTTTGTGTCACCATCTGCTTGCTGCAGTTGGTGGTTTTCAGCCATGCTCAAGAAGATGGCAGTGTCTGCCTAGTGGTCCACACTGTAGCTCAGATTGAAGTTATCAGATGTTATGTGTTTATATAATGTAATGCACATTCACTGGACATTAGATACACCTTGCTGGTACTGGGTTGGACCACTGTTGCCTTCCTGTTTCAATTCTTTATGTCACAGATTAAACAAGGTGCTGGAAACATTCCTCAGAGATATTGGTCCATATTGGACGCAGTTGTTGCAGATTTGGCAGCTGCACATCCATGATGTGAATCTCTCATTCCATCACGTCCCAAAGATCTACTTTTGGATTGAGATCTCGTAACTGTGGAGCCCATGTGAGTACAGTGAACTCACTGTCGTGTTTTAAAAAACCAGCTTGAGATGATTTGAGCTTTGTGATGTGTTATGTTATGCTGGTGGAAGCAGCCATCAGAAGATGGGTACGCTGTGGGGATGGACATGGTCAGTAACAATACTCAGGTAGGCTGTGGCATTTAAACAATGCTCAGTTGGTACAAAGTGACCTGAAGTGTGCCTAGAAAATAACTCCCACACGTTACAGCAGAACTAATCTGAACTATTGATTCAAGGCTAGTGTTTATGCTCATTTCTGACCCTACCACCCAAAAGCAGCAGCAGAAATCAAGACTCATCAGACCAATTCAATTCAATTCAGTTTTATTCACATAGCGCCAAATCACAACAAATAGTCACCTCAAGGCTCTTTGTATTGTAGGTAAAGACCTACAATAATACAGAGAAAACCCAAGAGAACCCAGAGAAACCTCAACAGTCAAAATGACCCCCTATGAGTAAGCATTTGGCGACAGTGGGAAGGAAAAACTCCCTTTTAACAGGAAGAAACCTCCAGCAGAACCAGGTTCAGGGAGGGGCAGTCATCTGCCATGACCGGTTGGGGCTGAGGGGAAAGAGACAGGACAAGACATGCTGTGGAAGAGAGCCAGAGATTAATAATAATTAATGATTAAATACAGAGTTTAGTATTCTACTCTCTTTTCAGTATCAGTCTGAGAAAGGATGTTTCTAATTTTAGAAATATTGTGTAAATGCAAAAAAGCGGTCCTACATATTTGTTTAATATGTGCATTGAAGGACATATTCTGCTCAAAAACGACTCCAAGATTTCTCACAGTGTTACTGGAGGCCAAGGTAATGACATCCAGAGTAAGTATCTGGTTTGACACCATGTCTTATCTGAATTTAGAAGCAGGAAATTAGAGGTCATCCAGGCCTTTATGTCTTTAAGACATTCCTGCAGTTTAACTAATTGATGTGTGTCATCTGGCTTCATGGATACATAAAGCTGGGTATCATCTGCATAACAATGAAAATTTATGCAATGCTTTCTAATAATACTGCCTAAGGGGAGCATGTATAATGTAAATAAAATTGGTCCTAGCACAGAACTCCATAATTAAGCTTTGTGTGTGAAGAAGACTCCACATTTACATGAATAAATTGGAGTCTATTAGATAAATATGATTCAAACCACTCCAGTGGTTGCCAGACCAGGCAATGTTTTTTATGTTTGTAACAAGTGGTTATTTGAGTTACTGTTGCCATCCTAGGATATTCAACACATCCTTGACACTGGTTGAAGTCCTGTCCTGTCTAAATACAGCCACCACTATCCTGGTTCCAAAGAAAACAGCCATAAAAGACCTTTACGACTACAGACCAGTGGCGCTGATGTCTGTAGTGAAGTGTTTTGAAAGGCTTGTCCTCCAGCACCTCAAAGCCCGCATCCTCCAGAACTTTGACCCACACCAGTCTGCCTAGAGGCCAAACTGGTCCATGGAGGATGCCATTGCAACTAGTCTCCACACAGCCTTGGAACACTGGGACCACTCAGGAACCTACGTCAGGTTGTTGTTCGTTGACTACAGTTTGGCGTTCAACACTATCGGCCCTGACATCCTGGTGGAGAAGTTGGCTGACTTGGACTTACCCCCCTCATCTGTTCCTGGATCAAAATGTTCCTGACTAGCCGACCACAGGTTGTTAAGGTGGGTCAGCTCTGTTCCTCCTCCCTGACACTAAGTACTGGCTCCCCCCAGGGCTGTGTGCTGAGCCCCCTCCTGTATGCCCTCTACATGTACAACTGTGCCTCCACCCACCCCTCAAACACCACCATCAAGTTCACCGACAACACCATGGTGGTCGGCCTGATCACGGAGGGTGATGAATCAGCCTACAGGAAGGAAATATGGGAGCTGGCAGGGTGGTGCAAAACAACAAAACAAAAAACAACTGGAGCTTAACACCACTAAGACCAAAGAGATGATCATGGACTTCAGGAGGCAGAGAGCGGATTATACTCCACTTTACATCACTGGAGTATGTGTAGAGGGAGTAGCCTCCTTCAAATTCCTGGGGACCCACATTTCTAAGGACCTCACCTGGACTGCCAATCTGGGCCATCAGACTCTTGAACAATATACAATAATACAATACAATAGCTTCACTGATTCACTACGCACTTCTTCTTCTGAATACCTCACTGTGCTATATTAGTACGTTCAGTATATCTGGTACATAACTCTCCTCTGAGCAATAACTGGCACTTGTGCAATATTTGGTATACTTTTTACATTTATTTATTCACCTGTAAGTCCTTGTGTTGTTTGATATGCATATATGCAATGGTTTTACAGGATTTTTCTTATTTTATTGTTTAAGTTTTATAAGGAAAGGCACTGACCTGTGGCAACTGCTACATTTTCATCATACTCTGTGTTTGATGACAATAAAAGCTTTCTATTATATTATATTATATTATATTATATTATATTATATTATATTATATTATATTATATTATATTATATTATATTATATTATATTATATTATATTATATTATATTATATTATATTATATTATATTATATTATATCAATTTGAAGCAGTCTGGCCATTCTCCTCTGACCTCTGACATCAGAAATGCATTGTCACCCAGAGAACTGCTGCTCACTGGATATTTTCCCTTTTTCAGACCATTCTCTGTAAACACTAGAGACAGTTGTGTGGGAAAATCCCCGTAGATTAGCAGTTTCCTTAAATACTCAGACTTGCACCAACAACCACGCCACATTCAGTCACTTAAATCACCTTTCTTCCCCATTCTGATGCTCAGTTTGGTCTTCAGCTTGCCAACTTGACCATGTCTACATGCCTAAATGCACTGAGTTGCTTCCATGTGACTGGCCGATTAGATATTTGTTTTAGCGAGGAGTTGAACACGTGTAACTAATAAAGTGGCCAGTGAGCGCATATGTAATAGTCACACTTTCTATCAGTCTGTAATGTTGTTTGAAAATATAAAACATACATTATTTTAAACAAATGTGTTTATTATTGAGCTACTAGAACCACCTCATTCATTTTAATACACCGTTTTCAACTGTAATTTTGCATTTAAATGTAGTTAATATGGTATAGCAGAAATATGCATCAGCACAGGCAAGGTGCTGGAAAATGTGACCCAGTGTTGTTGCTATGATAAAATATTGTAAATTTGCTGACATCACATCACAAGACATTTAAAACTGTGATAGCAGAAAAAATACTGTGTATTTAATAATTACTTTTAAACATGATAAAAATCTGTCTTTGGCTAAAATCTTCCATGGTAAAATGATCCTGCTCCTGTTCCACATACAGAGACAGAATGCTACTGAGCATGTGCAGAGGAATTGTCACCACTCCAGTTTGTTTCTATTAAAGATGTCACAGCAGCCCCCACTGCAACTGCCCCCGTATGTTAGCATGTTGGCATCAAAGCACGACAGAGTCCCCACAGCTTCACTGAGCTGCTAACACTACACAGGTGTATCTATAACTCTCTGTTATAAGCACCCTGCCAGTGACAACTTTATTAGTTTTAAATGATAAATTTCACAATATGTGGGTGCACATTTCTCATGATTATCACCATTAAACCTGTCATCTCAGAGCTAGAAATGTTTTATTGCTTGCCAGCAAGTGACAGTTTTACATAAGTCTTACATAATTATGGCATCTCCTTGACAAGGGGCGGGGGGGGGGCATTTGAAGAAACAGAGCAGAATTAAGGGGCAAATGAAGGCAAGTCAGGCAGACAGGCGAAACCTTTCTGTGAACCATCAGTGCTAAGCGACCCAGACAGGGAATCTGTCATGTTGGATGCCAATGCAAACTAAATTCTGAGGTATATGACATTCCCCCCTCCCACTCAGTTATCTGTCAGTGTGTTTGTGTGTGCGTGAAGGGTGTGGAGTGGCGATAGGGCAGAGGGGCTCGCTGAGTTGCGAGTTATATAAGCAACAAAGAGGGTAATGTATCGACCGTATTGATATGCACCGAGCTGACATCTGCACTGAGTTACCCTAACAACAGATGATAGCTGCTTATCAGTTATTAAGCTTGTGTCAATGGCTTCAAGCTCAGGAGATGAAACCAGATGTGTGGATAGCTGGTGATGGCAATTAGATCAAACCAGGACATGTGGAAGCATACGGTGAAAACATGGTCGTGTTCACTGGCCTTTTGAAAAGAAACCTCTCAAAACTATATGCTCAGTCTCTAGTGGGAGTGACAGTAATGTCTCACAAGCACCATGAAAAACACCGTATCCAGGGACGGCCCTCTTCCCCTCCTTCAATGCCAGGCAGCAATAGAGCTCACAGCTGGAGAAGGGTGGAAGTGAGAATCTACTGTCTCCATTCATGGCCCTTCTCCCGCTCCTCAGCTGTGCCATTTTCAATCAATAGCTTTTAGGAAATAAGCATCTACCCTGCAGTTTGGATTGAAAGGGCTCTTTTGTTGTGAAGCCCAGAGTGTGAGTAATGAGCTCACGTTGTATGTTTTTCAGAGGCATTTTCTTCCCCCTTGCAGTGAATTACATAATACGTTCATGTTCATAGTGAATCCTGAATGTCTGCGATGAAAAAATTGCATTCACAGCTAAAAGAGCAATAAAGGTGATACCTACCTATCTCCTGGTGTGAAGTGGATGAAAAGCTATGCAATTTTAGCAGCACAAGACTTGCATGTGAATAAGATCATCTCATTTCCCCTCTGGCTCCAGGTGTTTACTGGGACCACTAATTCCCATCTGCACAGCTATATGCTTTCCTCCTCCTCCTCCCACTCCCCTTCTCCTCTCTGTGGATGATGTGCTCGTGCCGGGAGCAACATAACAGTGTGAGAATGACTTTGATTTAACCACGGAGAAGTCAGGCAACTTCTTCTTATTTTCTCGTCTTTCTCTTGAAATAATAAAACACAACATATGTTGACAGAAATGTATTATAGCAGTGCTGATGACAAAACACATTATGCAGTGCACACTGAAACGTAATGAACTTCTGTACTGACAGAGCGTTTTTCGTAACATAACAAAAATGCACCGTGCAGTGTGCATTTAAACCTTAAAAGGTGTAAGATAATGGATGTTGCGGTAGAAAGTAATCAGAAGTTTTATTCAGTTTTTCATGTTGCTTGGTGATGGATAATCATCTTCAAAAATGTATCTACTTTAAACCAGGCTTTGTGGCAAAGTGACCATCTGCCTGTTTCTGAATCTAACACTGCCATCTCTTGGTTGTCTGAAGCAGCTGCTCTGTTCGTGTGATTAGACTGAAAACAACAGAACACGTCACTCTTAATTTTTGCTGTATCTACAAAGATCCAAAGAAAGAAGAAGAAGAAACACAATGCAAATTAATCAACAGGTGTTGTGCTTCAGGTCTCAAAGGCAAGGTGGCTGTCATCACGAAGCTGCTCTTAAGAAAGGGAAACGGGGAGAAAAGGCGGAGATGCTAAATTACACAAGAAATGGACTGAAACTCAGTGGCAACAGGTGTGATGGAGTGATGAATCCAGATTTTAAAAGTTTGGTTCTAATTGCTGTCGGTATGAATGGAGGAGGCCAGCAGAGAGGTACAACAGTGAGTGTTTACAGCCATCTGTAAAACACAGTGGAGGCTCCGTCGTGGTTCGGGGCTGCATTTCAGCCAGTGGTGTTGGGGGTCCAAAACTGATGAATTATGAACGTGGAAAAGTGTAGTCAGATTTTGATCCACTGGGCAATACCATCCGGAAAGCATCTGATTGTCAGCATGACAATGATCCCAAACATAGTTCCAATGCAGTAAAAGCATATCCAGATAGAAAAACACACAATGAAACACTATCAGTCACAGACTGCCCCCTTACTAGCCTCATTAAGTAAAGCAAAAGGTTTAGAGAACTTACAGCGATTTTTAATTTAAAACCTGTCATCACACCAGCCATTATAATGTAATTTAGAAGACACTGTAATCACCAAATGCTACAGTTCAAGTTTTGAGTCTCTTTTTATTTTTTATTTAGTCTCTGTTTATTTAATCTTCTGTAGTACAACTCTATTGTATTTACTTCCGTGACATTTTTATTCCACGCTCCTTAAACTGTTCATCGTGTTTAAGACAAATCAACAGTGATTTTTTTTTTCAAACTGTTCCAATTATGTTTGCACAGCTGATTAAGAAGACAATATATTTGGTTAGCTGAGTGAATGTGAATAAAAACAAAATACAGTGAATGGAAAACCAACTTTTTTGAGATGTGTTGCTGCCATCAAATTCAAACTTTTCTTAAAGCGGTACATTTTCTCATTTTAAACATGTGCTATTTTCTATTCTTAATAAAATATAGCTTCATTAAATTTGAAAATCATTGCATTCTGTTGTCATTTACATTTCACACAACTTCCTAACTTTTTTTTTTTAGAATTGGCACTGTACCAAAAAAATAAACATATCAGTACAAAGGTCTCCTATTCCCTTCAACATAAAAGTGCAAACTGGCTCTAACTAGAATAGAAAGTGAAGTCTCCAGTGAAAGAAACAAGTCACATAAGAGGCCTTCAGTCAGAAGCTTCCTTAGACAAAAGATCCTTTAAAGCATCATGATCCTGTGGTATGGACCCAAGGTTTTATTAGTTTCTGAAATTTAGGAGTTGTGTTTATTGCTGGGGTTTTGATTTCAGGTTTTCTAGTTCTTAATGTTGTCTATAATGTAAGTTTAAGTTTGTGCTTTTCCATTAGTCCATTGTGCAAGGTTGGGCTAAGTCTCTGCAAGGGGCTATTTATTAGCAGCGTTTTGTTTGTTTGAAGGGCCGACAGGTCTTTTGCGAAAACTGCCCTTTGTGTGGCTTTGAGTATTTGCTTGGGCCATTTCCTCTACAGTACATGGTAGGTGGCATCTATGCCATCCTTTGCACTTGAGTTGTGGTTTGAATGTTTGTGGGACCTCGATGTGTGAATGAGAAATGCCACTCCTCTCACTGAGGAGGTGCAGCTGGAAAAGCATTGGAAACGTTCTGAGGTAAGTATAGGTTCCTTCAGATGAGTGGCCAGACTTTGTCCCTGTGGCCGAATTTCAGCGTCCTTTTTAGGTTCACTGAGCTCAAACGTCTTGCTCAGTTTTGTTGTCTCTTTTTTGTAAGCTGCAGCACCGATTGCTTTGGTTGAAGCATCTGAAAACACACACAGTTCTGTGCGTACCGCTTGGGAATGGGAAGCTGACATGTATGCCCAGGGTATGTGAAGTTGTTTCAGATCTTTAAGTGAATCTCTCCAAGCTTCCCATTTTTTTCAGCTTGCCCTCTGGGAGGGGTGCATTCCAGTCAGCTGGTTCATTGGTGAGTTCCTTGAGCTGAATTGTGACAGGATCCAGCAAACCCAGTGGATCAAACACACTGTCGACAGTAGAGAGGACTTCACGTCAAGTGAATAGTCTGACAACAGTCGATGCAGAGAATGTAAATATGTCTGATATAATCTCCCAGAGCAGGCCTAAGCTGCGCTGGTTAAGTCCTGTTTCTTTGTAGAAGTTTAGGTCCTTGATGACTGGAACACAGTCTTCTGGTGTGAAAGCTTCTGTGACTATTTGTCTGTGTGACATGAACTTGTGTAAGCAGAGCTTTGACTCAAAGAGTGAAGCCTGTGTACACTGAAGAAGGCCAATTGCTTCTTCTGCAGATGGTAATGATATCAGACCATGTAAAAGCGCCTTTCAACAAACTTCACTGCATCAGTTCCATGCTCTTGGGCTCCTTCCCTTATGGCTCTCCGCAGTCCATAAATGGCTACAGCAGGGAATGGTGAATTACCAAACACATGCACTTTCATGCAATAAGCGATAACTGGTTTGGCACCGTCCTTGTGCCACAAAAAATGAAGAAGGTTGCGGTAGTTCTTCCTGCACCAACAAACTATGGAACACCTGTTGGATGTCTGCAATGATTGGCACTCTCTCCTTTCAGAAGCATAAGAGCACACCAAGAAGAGGATTGTTAAGGTCAGGTCCTATAAGAAGCATGTCACTGAGGGAGACACCAGAGAGCTGGGCACTTGAATCAAAAACTACCTGGATCTGATTGGGCTTTTGTGGGTCTACACCCCAATGGACGGTAGATCCCAGCAATGCTCATCGTGGTTTAGTAGAGTGCCACTTCTGCATGAGTATCAGCAAAGATCTTTGCTATGAATGTAACATATTGATGCTTCCTTTCAAGATTCCTCTACGGGAGCACAACAGTCATTTGTCTCCTGTGTTTTGCATTTACTTTTATTTCCCCTGTTCCATTATCCTAATTATTTTCACCAGTGCCTTGTTTCCCCAGATGTGTCTCACTCTCCTGATTAGCCCTGTGTACGTGTGTGTGTGTGTGTGTGTGTGTGTGTGTAGTATTTATATATAGTACTCTCATCCCTTTGTTCTTTGTGTCAGTGTCTGTTCAGCCAGTTGTCTAGCCCTATGGCTTTCTCTCTGTGTCCTTGTGGCCTTTTTACAACCAGCCTCATTGAACTGCTTGCTTTCTGTTAAATCCTTTTTGTCTCCTGAATCTGCACTGGGATCATTATCCTGCAAATCACGACATAAAGTCAGCATTGAAGAGATAGCCTTCTAACTTTGCAAAAAAGGGCCATATGTGAGACTGGTAAATGAAAAGAAAGGATTAAGTTTGTTAAAGAACACAGACATTGGACAGAGGATGACTGGAAAAAAGTTGGCAGTGTTTGAATCAAAAAGAACATTTATGAGATGTAGAAGAACAAATGGATACTGAAGTGCTGGACTCCATTTTTCGAGCAAGATGAAGGAACTATGGTGGTTTGGTGACTCTTTGGTGGTAAAATGGGTGTTATACACAGGATAAAACTGACCTTGAACAATAATGTCTATGATTCCATTTGCAACCCTTTGCCAAAACACTGTGGGTGCTACTTTATTGGAGCCAGTTTTCTTGTACAATAGGACAATGTCCCAAAGCACAGATCCAAACTATGCAGGAACTATTTAGAAAAGAAGCGGTGAGCGGTTATTCTGTCATGGAGTGGCCAGTGTGGTCACTGGATTTCAGGCCTGCTGAAATGTTTTGGGAGGAGCTCGACCATGTGGTGCATTAGAAGTGCCAGAAGAAGAACCAGCCCAGTTTGTGGTTGCTTCAGAAAGCATGGGGTAAGACTTCACCGTATTACCTTATCAAATGCAGAATGTCTGTCTCCTGTGCTGTGCACCTTGGCTTCCTCTACAAATCCACAATCATACACTAACAGACTATTATGGTTCACAGAAATGCTTATAGTAAAGCACACTATTTTGTCAATGCATGAAGTTATAGTGAAAAATATTAATGGTTAAACTATAGTTACAGTGGTGTGAAAAAGTGTTTGCCCCCTTCCTCATTTCCTGTTTTTTTGCATGTTTGTCACACTTAAATGTTTCGGAACATCAAACCAATTTAAACAATAGTCAAGGACAACACAAGTAAACACAAAATGCAATTTGTAAATTAAGGTGTTTATTATTAAAGGTGAAAAAAAATCCAAACCATCATGGCCCTGTGTGAAAAAGTGATTGCCCCCTAAACCTAATAGGATTCAGGTCAGGACTTTGGCTAGGCCACTCCAAAGTCTTCATTTTGTTTTTCTTCAGCCATTCAGTGGTGGACTTGCTGGTGTGTTTAGGATCATTGTCCTGCTGCAGAACCCAAGTTCGTTTCAGCTCGAGTACACGAACAGATGGTCGGACATTCTCCTTCCAGGATCTCTTGGTAGACAGCAGAATTCATAGTTCCATTTATCACAGCAAGTCTTCCAGGTCCTGACGCAGCAAAACAGCCCCAGACCATCACACTACCACCACCATATTATACTGTTGGTATAATGTTCTTTTTCTGAAATGCAGTGTTCCTTTTACGCCAGATGTAATGGGACACACACCTTCCAAAGAGTTCCACTTTTGTCTCATCGGTCCACAGAATGTTTTCCCAAAAGTCTTGGGGATCATCAAGATGTGTTTTGCAAAAATTGAGACGAGCTTTAATGTTCTTTTTGCTCAGCAGTGGTTTTCTCCTTGGAACTCTGCCATGCAGGCCATTTTTGCCCAGTCTTTTTCTGATGGTGGAGGCATGAACGCTGACCTTAACTGAGGCAAGTGAGGCCTGCAGTTCTTTGGACGTTGTTGTGGGGTCTTTTGTGACCTCTTGGATGAGTCGTCGCTGCGCTCTTGGGGTAATTTTGGGCGGCTCGGCCACTCCTGGGAAGGTTCACCGCTGTTCCATGTCTTCGCCATTTGTGGATAATGGCTCTCACTGTGGTTCGCTGGATTCCCAAAGCTTTGGAAATGGCTTTATAACCCTTTCCAGACTGATATATCTCAATTACTTTCTTTCTCAATTGTTCCTGAATTTCTTTGGATCTCGGCATGATGTGTAGCTTTTAAGGATCTTCTGGTGGACCTTACTGTGTCAGGCAGCTCCTATTTAAGTGATGTCTTGATTGAGAACAGGTGTGGCAATAATCAGGCCTGGGTGTGGCTAGAGAAATTGAACTCAGGTGTGAAAAACCACAGTTATAGTATGTTTTAACAAGGGGGGCAATCACTTTTTCACACAGGGCCATGATGGTTTGGATTTTTTTTCACCTTTAATAATAAACACCTTCATTTACAAATTGCATTTTGTGTTTACTTGTGTTGTCCTTGACTATTGTTTAAATTGGTTTGATGTTCCGAAACACTTAAGTGTGACAAACATGCAAAAAAACAGGAAATGAGGAAGGGGGCAAACACTTTTTCACACCACTGTAGATATATACAATAGGTAAATAAAGTTTTAATTTCAATAATAAAAAAAAAAAGGTCATATAACAAGCTTGTCACAAAAAACTAATGACTAATGTTCTCTGTCTTGGCATTTATTGTCCATCAGTGGGACATCTGTATCATCCTTAATGCTTTTAATGCCCTCTGTGTTTATTTCCTAGAACAAGTCAAAATACTGGTTGTGAAAATGAATCCAGCTGTTTCCCTACACTTTTTACAAGCCTATTCAGTGTGCCTTCTCCACATGTACTCTACGCACCGAACATAAATCAGATACAAAGACGTGTTGTTTAAAACAGCGCGACAGCTAAAGAGCAAACAAAGTACTGTATGTGCCTTATGCATCACATGGCACCAGGTGAATAGTAATGCTGTGAGACCTATCTGTAACAGATGTATGGCCACAACTAAATTTTGCTTCACCCAAATGGACAAAAAAGCTATTATAAGCTTAAAGGGTCACATGCTTAATCCGCAATAAATATTCAGCATTTTACATCTCAGCTGGTCTCAGATTAAATCAGACTCTTAGACTTCTTCCCTGCTCTGTTTTTCAGGCCATGAAGGGAGAATCCAGCTAGATACGTCTTTTTTTATATATATATATATGTATGTATATATATATATATATATATATATATATATATATATATATATGTATGTGTATATATATATATATATATATATATATATATATATATATATATATATATATATATATATATATATATATATATATATATATACACACACACATATACACAGTGTATATATATATATATATATATATATATATATATATATATATATCCACCCAGCCATTTTGTTAGCCAATTATTTAAACAGGGTCACAGGAGAGCTGGAGCCTATACCAGAAATTGTTCCCAGGTCACCCGTCTATCACAGAACTAACACCTTTGGACTGTGTGAGGATACAGGAGCAAGCAGAGGGAACCAACACAGAAGCATCCTTCTTGCTGTGAGGTGGCAGTGTTCAGTGTGTGTGTGTGTGTGTGTTAGCACAGTACCAAAGAGGAAAGAAAGCAGAATGATCTTAGAGAAGTTGCTGATAATCAGTCAGGAGAAGGGTTATAAGGCCATTTCCAAACATGTTGAAGTTCATCATTCTACAGTGAGAAAGAACAGTCACAAGTAGAAAACATTCAGTGTTCCCAGGAGTGGATATCCCAGAAAATTCACCCCTAGGTCAGACTGTGACAATGCTCAGAGAAACTGCCCAAAACCCAAGAGCTACATGTCAGACCCTACAGGCCTCAGCACATCCAATGTCAACAGTCATGACAGTACAATTAGAAAAAGACTGAACAAGTATGCCTTGTTTGGAAGGGTTGCCAGGAGAAAGCCTCTTCTCTCTAAAAAGAACATGGCAGCATAAGTTGAATTGTTTTCTGTATGAGTATCAGTCTCTCACATCATTATGGAGAAAATTTTGGCCCCTTACTTCTTTAAAATGTGGCTTCAGTTCACTGAAATTTGCAGACAGTCATTTATGCACAGCTCTATAAAGGTCCTGCCACAGCATTTCAGCCGGGTTGAGGTCTGGGCTATGACTGTGGCTACATAACAAGCCCGAATTTGTGCTGATATGCTGTGTTTGGTTTACCCAACATGCCGCTGGGCAAATAACATGCCCACTCTGGTGTCATCTGTTCAAAGGACATAGTTCCAGAAGTCTTATGGTTTCTTCAAATGCAACTTTGCAAACCTAAGTTATTGCTGCTACAAGCTACTGAATCATGGGGTGTACCTATTTTTTCACGCACTGCTTCTGCATTTTGGCCTAATTTTTGTTAAATAAATAATGGCACAGAGTTTCATTATTTATTTAACTAGTCGTCATTCCATGCAGTCGTGTCCCTGGCTGTGAGTCTTATCGGCTAGTTAGTAAAGTTTTTATTTATTAATTAATTTATTGGGTTTTTTAAAGCTTTTTAATTCCTGTGAAGCTATATGAAACCAAAGTATATGAGCATATTTGTATCAGTTTCTACAATCTTGAAGATTACAGGTAAAAATATATTTTTTACTTACTACACTAACCACCAGCTACCTGCTAATAAAGTAATATTATAACTGAAATTACAGTAATAATAGTGTAAATTAAAATTTAGGAGAAGTGCTGTAAACATCTTTACAGTAACTTACTGTAAAAGTTTGCAGTTGCATTTTTACAGTGCCCAGCATTCAAACAGGACACACACACTTGTTAAATATTTCTCTGTAAGTATGTTTAAGACAAGTAAATATGAAGTGAAAAACTAAATGTTACAATGCATTAATACCATATAATATTAGCTGTACAGGTTGGTTCTTTTTAACTCCAGTGGTTTTCCTGTGATGACAGTGATGACAGACGTGCATCACCCCTGACATAACCCCTAGTACCCTACCTAGTAGTGTGCCATTATTCATCTGAGAGTCTTCATTCATAAATAACAGTTATATAGTAAACACGTGTTCCGAATTATTACTCAGAATATATTTGATCGGGTATTTTTTTACTTTTACTTTGTTCTTGAACTCTTATAAACACCAGGTGGCAGCACACTGCGTCTTTTGTCCAGGTAGAACTATTGCACAGCAAAGTTAAATGAAGACCGCAGTCACAGAAATATAAAGCCAGCGACAGAAACCCAGAAAAACACCGACAAATGAGGAGGGATGACTTAAAAATAAAGGTTTGATTTGGCCTAATGACATTCACAGCCTACTATCAGTTTACATCTGTGAGAATAAGCTTCATGGACCTGATTAAAGGCAAAGGGCTACAGACTCTGGTTTCCCCAGGACCATTATTGCTATTTTCTATCACATAGATACAAACATGGTACAAACAAAAACTGCAAAACTGATTTAATTTAATGAAGCTACACAATTCGCAGATTAAACTTTTTATATATATATATATATATATATATATATATATATATATATATATATATATATATATATATATATATATATATATAGTGAATAAGAGTATTTGTTGTGCAATTTATTGAGCTATTAACTTTTAGAGATTATTTTTAATCAAGTTTTTAGTTATTGTTGCATTTATTTGATTTTTATGTTTTAATCTTATTCTATTTAATTGAGCTGTTTTCTAGGCGACAAATTCTACTTTAGTGAGCTTTTTTGGCTGTTACTGTTTTAGCTTTGCAAGACAGGGTTTCCTATTGTTGGTTGACTAAAGTATATCTTATCTTGCTTTATCTTAATTTTTGAAATTATAGTAATCTATAATCAAGTACTCCAATAAGGGAAAATATCCAGAGAACATCAAAATTGTTGTCCTTCTTTTATTACATTACTATATTTAGTGCAATATAATTAATTTTATTATTGATATTCAGTTTTAATCTGCTGAATATAAACAGGTTATTAAGCCCTGGCAATTCCTGAAATAATGAGAAAGACCTGAAACCTTTGTGATCATCTCACGAGCAGTGCAGTGCAAATAAGCGTGTCGGCTCTTATTTTGAAATGTTGCCGGATACGGAATGTTTGATTGCCTGACTCTTCACAAAGGTCCGAGCAGCAATATGATCCTGTCAGTGCTCCGGTCTACTTTGCTCTCATCATTCAGGCGGCTAGCTATGTGACAGTGTGGCTGTTTCTTGTGCTTCCCGGACCCCCTCCGCGTCCCGGTCTCCCCCGTCCGGCGTCCGTTTAGGATGGATCACAACAGAGCTGAATCGGAGGGCACCAGCCTGGTGAGGTTGTACGGGGAATTTTTGTTCACCAGTAACCGAAAAGGCAGGTGTGCCGTCACCCTGACCGAGAAGGACCTCGTTGTCCAGAGGCTCACGTCGGCACCTGTCGGGCGGAACAAGGTGGTGCTCAGTCTGAAGGAGTGCGTCGGCTGCCGGGCTTACCGGGGAAATGACAGCGTGGACCCAGCAGCGTACTTGGTTGCCTACTTTTACCCGCTCAAACGGCGGTGGATGAGCTCCAGAGTGTCGCGGCAGAGAGTGGAGCAGTGCTTTCGGCTCGCCGCGCTCCAGGACCCGCGCGCCAACCTGGAGGAGGCAGAGAAGTGGGCTCGCGCTGTCCGAGAACGCTCTGCCCGGCAACAGTTCCCTAGAAACGGTGAGTGTAGTGTAGCAACGAAAACGGAAAGTTCGCAGGTAGTGATAGCAGCAGGATCCCTCGCTGCACTTCCACTCATCTGTGTGTGACGATAACGCTGTGATACTGAGGCGAACGTGCGTTTAACCCACGCGCCTGCTCACACCTGAAAGAGAAACGTTAGTGGGATAAAAGCGCCGCTGCCCGGCTGCCCTTTTATGTGTATTTTATAAAAAAAAATAAAATAGGCAGTTTGTGTAAGCAGATTGCAAACATTTTAAAATCAGTATTTACCAATGCCCGCTCATCCTCGTTGTGTTGACACATTTGAAAAAAAAAGACTAAATCTGAAGGCATTTTCTGAATATTTTATTCTCCTTGAGTTAGCTGTGTAAGTACACAAAGCCTGGTTTCATTTTTATTTCAGCTAACTACCCCCCCCCGACCTACTTCAAAAATCTATGTAGGTTTTGACCTTTTCCTTCTTTTAATCCAGTATATAATGGGTTTTAGTGGCCTCTTGGCCAGGCCGTGTTTGTAAATGAGAACTAGTTCTCAAACATTTACATTTACCTGGTAAAATAAAGTTTTTTTTTAAAAGTATGCCGTGTATGCTTATTTAAATATAAGCTTAATCATATGGTAAATAGTCCAAAACAATAAGGTTGGAAGTTTATTGCCATATGAAAAGAAAAGTGTTATATCCTTACATGTTGGAAGTTGTGACTTTAAAATGTTGGGCATTTTTGAAAAGTAATGCTTAATCAGAATAGCTGATTACCTTCATACCTTCGTGGCTTGCAGTGGGAGGAGGTGTAGCTGCTTTTTCCTTATGGTGAAAAAAGATGACTAACCACTAAGTCTGGTTTTTTTTAGCATTTCTAGATTAATGTGGCATTAATGAGTCATCTCCCAGAGTTCACCTTTAGCTTTTCTTTTCTTGTTTATTTCTTACTTTTCAGTTTCTAGGAAAATTTAAATTACAATTTCACATAATTTTTGCTATAAAAGTCTGCCTGGTTGTCCTTCCTGGTTTATTTTTGTGTCGGTTAATTTTGCCCTACAGCCCTGCTGGTAATTAGCTGGTAGTATCCTGATTCATTACCTATACAGAACTGGTTTTGTGGCACTTCATCAGATGTCTCTCGATCACCTGTAAATTACTCCTCGGATTAATAAAACAGGAGAGCAGGTCTGAACAGAGTCAAGTTTCAGCTCCTTTTAAGAAATATGAAAGACACAAGGGAATATTACTGCTATTGAGGTAATGTCCAGTCAAGAGGCGGGGCTCCTTTATCCAATGATGCTCTGCCTCATCATATTTAACCTGCGCCTTACAAAGCAATACTACTGGTGTGTTACGGCGAGTCACCTTTCAGTTCGGGAGCTTCAGGCTGCGATCAGACCTTGTAAATGTAAAAACACACCTGAGAAACATGAGACAATATTGATTGCGTCTTTTGTTAATGTAATGCCAGGAGGTGTAATTATTCCAGCGGGAACCGTTCTATAATTGGAGATTTCTAAAGATAAAAAATTTTTTTTTTTCCATTTTCCCTCACACAAATTATTTCCTCCACACAGCCACAGTATCAGTGGCACACTGTGACCCAGTTAGCATTTCCCCAAAATTTATTTTTAACAAGGCAAAGCACGCTGCAATTCTCCTCTGCCAGTCATTGTCAGAGAAGGGACTAGACTTTTAGTAGCTCTAAAAAGTATTTGCTTTGAAATGTGTTGTAATTTGACTGCCTGGGTTGTAAAGCAAGACAGTGACTGAATTAGTGTGCCACCCTGGGAAAACGGCCCAAACACAAGCGTCTCGATTACATCACCTGCTGTAGCTCTACCTCTCTTATCGCTGGTTTATTCAGACTAATGCTTTGTTTTTGGCCTAGTTTCGACTTCCTGGCAAGGTACCTCACCAAGGTTTCTGTTCTCACACGGGATACTGTATATGCTATTGACCAATTTAGTACTAAAGCTGCTGATTTCACCCTTGTGTCTAATACATTTACCTTGGCTAACAAATACATTGGTCCTGTAAATATCTTTTGCCTACCTGTGTTTACACTATATACAACTTGACAGTGTCTGTTTGGGGAAAGGTTAAATAGTATTTTTGTCACTTATTTATTTTTCAGACAAAATGACCAAAACATTGCTGGTTTACTTTTACCTTATATTATAATAAATTGGTTATATTTTAGCTTTAGTTGTGAGTTTGTCATACTTTTATTGATTTGGGGTCTAGAAACATTGGAGTGTGGGAGTGTTGCTCTAATATTTGATAGTTGTGGTAATACTTAAAAGATTAACTACTCCTGGAATAAATTACATGAAAACCTGATTTTTTTTGTTTTGTTTTGTTTGTTTTATTCGAATTATCACCACTGGCAAACTGTCTCGGCTTTGAAGGATAAATAATCAAACAGAACCAGAAGTGCGGAAAATATAATATCAGCTGCATATGATTCTGCTTCTGGGCTACCTGCTGGAGTGTCAACCTTTGGAGCATTTTCACAGTCAGTGGTGGTAATTTCAAACCTCATTGTAGCTGCAGGGGCTTTTGGTATCTTTAGAAGAGGCTAATATGATCTGGAGTTAGTTACTTATTATACCAAATCACGTCAGGAGCTCTGCATCCAAACCATTAGTCTAAATGAGGTCAGTGCAAGCCTGTGTGACCTCTCTCCTCTGATGCTTGTGTCACTGGCTTGACGTCAAGTGCGCTCAAAGGGTTATTCAGAAAGCGTCTGTGTTCTACAGATCCATTTTCCCATGACGTGGATATAACGTTTGTCCACATGTGGGTTTAAACGCTGCCCGAGGGAGACAATGCAGCAGCCTTGGAGTCAGGTGTGCAATATGCCAGATATTTACTTTCTATTTTCAAAAGCACAAACTCCTTCATCAATATTTCATGTGTGCTGAGGTTGCCTGCTATTGCTTCTCTCCTCTAATGGTTGACACTGAATCAGCTTTGCACTTCAGGGCATTCACACTAGTTTGCATGATAATGATCAATTATTCAAACATCTGTTAAACTCATGACTCAAAAAGCCACAATCTGTCATCTGGTGTGGCCGTTTTGAACGGTTTTTGATGCTTTTTTTGGTAGCTTAGAGAATTGGTGAGAGGTCACCAGCTGACCTTGATGCTGTTGTAATTAAGCAAGGAAATTGTCTGTCATACTGTTCTCACAGTTGAATTGCAAGTAGACCTTTTTCATTGACAGATGTGCAACAAAAGGTTGCTTCCACTGGAAGAGGAAGTGCAGATTGTACTGCAGTTCACGACCGGCTAGTGGTTAGGTCTGGTGTGTTCAAGTGATGCTTTTGAAATATCACACGTGGTGATAGATGAGTCAACGACGCGACACACTACAATGCGTAGCACCCAAAAAGACACATTCCTTCTTTGAGAACAATTGACACCTCAGCTGCGTTGGCCGGTTTTTCCTTAATAGTATTGTTCTAAGGTTACAGTAATAAAAAGATTAAATTCATCATAAGAAAGGTGGTGGTAGATGGCAGAGAGGCTCCTGGTATTGATTAAAACCATCACAGTAGATTGTCATCTGGCTTGAGCATATGGTTGCTGATAGAAAATGATAATGAACTGCAGCACTGCAGTACTGTATGTAGTGGCAGTATAATCAGCACTTACTGTAAGTCCATTTCATTTATGAAGTAAAGTTTTACTGGTGGCTACACAAATTTTCACACCTTCCCAAAACATGAAGATTATGTGACACAAAATTGTGTCAAGCTGTGTGAGCTTTAAAATGAGACAAAAATGATATCAAAACAATGAAAAAAGGCTATTTATAAGAAACTAATAGGCCTGTGAAAGAGGTCAACTAAACAGAATGCTTTTCAAAAAATACTGTTTAAGAATACAAAACCTTAACTCAACAAGTTGACCGAGAACTCAATAGATAGAATAATAATATATATAATAATATATAGATTAATGGAGCAAACCATTATAAATCCAAACAGGGAAATTCCCTCCATTTGTTTGGCCTCTGTACTCTGAGGTTTAGTAGACATGTGACCACCACGAACCACATGGCGTTAACTCGTCCACCATTTTGGACGTGTGACCATCATGGTGACAATGTAGGATCAGGTGAATTAAGGCCTCAATCACACAGACCAAGAGACCTGTCTCCGGTCATCTGGCAACCACCGGTCAGGAGGGAAAAATGAGTATTCCCTGGTCGGTTATGTGTGGTTGCTGGAGGTTGATGACAGTCTTTGGGAAAATGATTGCTAAAATCCCAGTCACACAGAGTGACCCCCTGGAACCATCAGTCACTAGACAAAAATGTGTATTCCCCAAGTGGTTGGCAAAAGCTTCCTTGTGTGTTTGGTTGCCAACACATTGCCGTGGTCATAGTTTGAATGGAAGTGACTAAAAACGCTGTCCGGCCACTCTCCAAGATTCAAGAGCGCTTCATTGTCGTGCACAGTAACCAGTCAGTTACACTGAACAATAAATCGATAAATAAATTGATAAATCAAGCAGATATTTGAAGTTTACACATCTACATTCTCGCCTTAAAGCATTGTAAAAGTTTATTTTCATTTTCATTTTCAACATTCCCGCAACAAGCTTCGGCCTGCAATGAATCATGGGATACACCAGATGCGTCCTTCAAATCCGGGGGGGAAATGGATGCATTTGGAGGTGCCTTTGAATTGATACAGCCTATATCACTTGACTGTGATGTAATTGACCTTAAAAATGCAGCCTCGGAAGGATGCAGCTCCTGAACTGGGGCAAACCCAATGACAGCAAAACAATGTAAACCAAATGTGTGTGCCATTATATATATAATATATATTATAAAATAGTGTTGTGTCATAAAGTGTATTGAAACAAAGTGACCAAACTAATTAAACCAAACAAGCAAATTGTTTTTTTGCGTCAGTCACATATAGTGTCACATATAGTGTGTCCTCGAGGAAGAAAAAAGCTGGAAATGTCATGATAATAAATAGATGATAATATGGGAGCAGCTTGTGCTAATGCACCATCTTCCATTATGTGGCTGCCACCATGTAGACTGACTTTGGCCAAACTTGCTGCATTTTTTTTGAAAGACATCTCCAAGAAATAGATTAAGGTGTTATCGTGCATTCTGCTTCATTTATTTATTTTTAACCTTACACTTATCTAAACATCATTTGCATGCTCATGGTGGTAGATGGATAGATGGATTATGGTGACAATAGTTTATAACACTGTTGTTGTATTGTCAGATATGATAAGTGAGGAAATGAGGTGCCGTCAGTGTGAAATAACAGGTCATGTGTTTAAGTCTGCAAAACTTTCTGCCCTGCATCCTGTAGTCCCAAGATTTTGCACGAAGAACAACATCAGCAGTTGAATTCTTCTAACATTTAATCCAACATACAGTACAACAATAGAGTTGCAGTCCCAGTACCAGAATTTTTGTTTATTTAGTGTGGGTAACGTGGTCAGTCAACATCAGTATAGTGTTGAACTCCAGGGCAGAGTGGCATCAGTGTTTGGCCTCTTGAGACAATGTCATTGTCACTTGTAGTTCCACATTGTTCAGCTGATTTTGCTTAACATTTGTTTTTAACCATCAGACTTTTTTGACCTTCAACCTTTGCTACAGTCCTGACCTCATTTCTAGTTTTCCTGCGTGGCCTTCACTGTTAGGATGATGAGTATTGCATGTATAGAACGAACAGCACTGCTGATTATTATATTTTTTCTCTTTAATTGAAATCATGAGTATGTGGAGTAGTAGTGACACATTGAGGGTAATGTTTTGAATTACTGAATAGAGATAATGATTTGTGCTAATGCGCTGTAACTGAACATGGGTGTTAGTATGAGTGTGAAACAATAAAAATGGCTCTGAAGGACCTTATCTGACGTTCTCAGGGGGACTGGCATGGCTTCTTTTAGCAGTGAAATCCAGGCCTCTCTCAGCCAGTCAATGCTGTTCCTGACAATTTACCTCAGGCTGAGACAGTAGAAGCTGGGACACTGGTTTATGTTCTGTCATACAAAAGTCTGGAAGAGGCAGCACAGAGAATAGGTTTATGTTGCATGAACAAGTCATCATTCTTTAGAGGCAATCTTTTATTTTAATTTCCAGCTCTATATTTTTATCCTTGTACTAGAGTACACTCTATTGTCAAAAGCATTCACTCCACAGGATTAAGAATGAGTGATGTCACAGGAAGATGGAAGATGTCGCCCCTCCCTTTGCTGCTATAACAGATACAACTCTCAGGGTTCTCAGCCAGCGGTTGATTGCCTTGCTGAGGTGCCATCACACCGGGCTGCCCTAGCTAACTGTTATAACAGTTAGCTAGGGCAACCTGTTGTACGATCACGCCGGCCTTTAAAAATTTTCTGGCTAGAACCCTGATTCTTCTGGGAAAGCTCTCCACAAGGTTTACCAGACGGAGAAGCATGGCTTGTCTGTCATTCCAGACAGCACGGCTCCACTGCAATAGAGTCCAGTGGTGGCGTGCTTTACACCACTGTAGTTGGTGCTTTGCTTGCACTTGGTGATGTAAAGCTTGGATACAGCTGCTCGGCCATGGCAACCTATTCCATGAACCTCTCTACACACTGTTGTTGAGCTAATCTGAAAGCCACATGAAGTTTGGAGGTCTGTAGCGATTTACTCTGCAAAAAGTTGGTGACCTCTGCGCACTATGCACCTCGGCATCTGTCGACCCTGCTCTGTGGCGTGCCACTTCGTGGCTAAGGTGCTGTCGCTCCCAATTGCTTCCACTCTGTTATAATACCACTAACAGTTGACTGTGGAATATTTAGCAGCGAGGAAATTTCACGACTGGATTTGTCGCACAGGCGGCATCCTATCACGGTACCACACTGGAATTCACTGAGCTCCTGAGAGCGACTGCATGCCTAGGTGCTTTGTTCTATACACCTGTGGCCATGGAAGTTGTAACACCTGAATTCAATGATTTTGATAGGTGAGTGAATACTTTTGGCAATACAGTGTAGCTTTGAATGATTCACAGATATACAGTGCCTTGCAAAAGTATTCGGCCCCCTTGAACTTTTCAACCTTTTGCTACATTTCAGGCTTCAAACATAAAGATATAAAATTTGAATTTTTTGTGAAGAATCAACAACAAGTGGGACACAATCGTGAAGTGGAATGAAATTTATTGGATGTGTCAAACTTTTTTAACAAATAATGTGGCAAAAGGTTGAAAAGTTCAAGGGGGCCGAATACTTTCGCGAGGCACTGTAAATAATCCTTATTTGTTTTAAACTGGGTCTTGGTACAGCACCCCTGTTAATCCTCTGTATGAATCAAACAGTTTTAATTCTCCGTTTAAGCCAACTTTCTTCTAATTGGATGCCCCTTACAAACAGAAGGTTTGAACAGCAGGTGGTTGGTGCTGTTTGGTTCACAGTCAGAGCTGTGTGTTTAAGTTGACCACATTAGGGATAAGAGAAGAGTAGAAACCAGCTGTCTGTCAGGTTAAAGCATGTAAGTATTTAAATTCTATTAAGAGGGATTGTAAAAAAAGAAGTGACATATAATACTGTGCTAAAATCTTTAGTCACCCTTCATTTCTGTATATTTTGCTAGGAAGTGGGTGCAGCAGTTTATTGAAACATGTGCAAACATACATGGAAATACAGTATATAAGGCAAAAACGGGGTTACATTCTAATGAGCTTGAAAGTAAATATTTGGTATGACCATCTTTATTCTTTACCACAGCCTGAACTCTCTTAGGCAGATTTCTTGTCATTTCTTTAAGTAGTCTTCAAGAATCGTTCTCAAGGCTTGTTGAAGGACATGCAAAGCTCTTCTTTGGATATTGGCTGCCTTTTGTCCCATTCAGTCAGCATGATCCCACACTGCTTTAATAACGCTGATGTCCGGGCTCTGGGGAGGCCAATACATGACTGATAGTGCTCCGTTGTGTGCTCTGGCAGTGTGTTTGGGATCATTATGTTGAAGAATGAAGCTGTTGCCAATCAGACACATTCCTGACTGTATTGCATGGCTGATCAAAATCTGACGGTACTTTTATGCGTTCATAATTCCATTAATTTTGACAAGTTCCCCAACATTACTGGTTGAAATGCAGCCCCAAACCATGACAGAGCCTCCACCGTGTTTTATAGATGGCTGTGGACATTCACTGTTGTACATCCTCCTGACCTCCTCCATACTCATTGATGTAAATTACAAATTTGGATTCATCACTCCTTAAGACCTGACGCCACTGATTTTTAGACCAGTTCTTGTGTAATTTGGCATACCTCAACTTTTTCTTCCCATTTTGCTTTCATTGAGACTATTTCTGATGAAGCTTCAGCAGACAGCAGATGGATCAACTGAAGGTCCAGAAAACCTAAGCACCTATGTGCACCTATGCAGTTTCATTTGGGTATAGGTGCCTATATGAACATGTTCATTATTTCACATTTCCACATAGTGCTTGAGTTGTGGTGTGTTGTTGTTGTGTGGGTGCGCATGTGAAGATGATAAATGTATGTTTGGTAGGCGGACACACAGAAGAAGACAGGTCCCATTATTTTGCAAATATTTCAAGAAACCTCCGTATGTTCATCAGTTTTCCACCTTTGCTGACAGCTGTTCATCCACTTCAGACTTGTCGCGTTTATTGCTGGTGGCCAGAGTAAGTGCAGTCACCAGTTTGATGTTGCTTTGATTACCATTTCTCATATTTTAGCTCTGTTTCCAGTCTTTCCCCTAAACTGACCATTGCCTTCTGCTGTCTGTGTGTAGGGGAGGGGCACACATAGACATTCAGGCTAGTTTTTTTTTTTTTTGGTGACATTCATTGACATAAATGCACCTCCAAGCGCCTCAACCCTAAATATAACAAGTAAAACCCAGTTCTCAGCATAACCCCACCACCAAGTCTTAACCCTCAAGTGGGCACATTGAAATGACTTTTAGGAAATGTACAGTAATCGCACATGTTCTCATTTAATTTTAGTGTATTTTTGTCTTTGGCTTCCTGTGACAAATGACTTCAGCCATTCACTCATTTTTGGATGAGCAGTTCGCGAGAAAGCTGCAACCTACAATCTGCCCATCCTGCACGTCCACGTTTTGAACTTACACAGTCACACACACACACACGCACACGTTCAGCGAGTGTATCCTTATAGCTGTCCTATCTTCAGAAGAGTAACTCAGTGATTTCCTGGATGTTTGTTTTGTATCTACAGTAAAATAACACAAATTAAGCTCTCTAAACAGGCTCTGCACTAGCACTATAAAAGAGGTTCCTTACTTCATTTTAATTTTACATTTTTTTAAAATGTTAAGTTTCATTTTAGCTTTTAATAGTTTTTAATAGTTTTAGTGTTGTTTGTTTTGTTTTTTTCAGTCATAGTATTTGTTGGGATTTTTATTTTCATTTAAGTTAACTAGTATTTTTATTTTTTTTTTAGATTTTTAAGTGCATTTAACGTGGTTCATTCTCTTCAGATTAATCAGTCTTACACTGTCACAAGTGATGATGCTTCTTGATTCTTGGAAGTGAATCTGCTTATTTTATTCATAGCATGTTGTCTGTGTTGTACAGGATCAAAAGAGCAGTCTACAATAAGCACAGTTTCATGAGTTCTCACTGCAGCATTGGAGGCACTGGTGTGCGCAGTCAGACAGCAGCGGCAGCAGCAGTTTTTTTTTTTTTCCCCCCTGCGGACTCCTCCTTTACCCGACATACGCAGCGATAGAACTTGATGTGCTGTCTAGAGCTCGAGTTCAGTGTCTCATTCTCTCACCGGGGCTCAGTGTAGGTCCTGAGGCTCAGTGCAGCTTTGTGTCTGTAATGGCCCTCTCTGTCTAACTACGAGAAAACGCAAACAATATAATCCGCTCCAAGGAAACCCTGTCACACTTAGATATAGATGCGGGAGCTGAATGCAAACAAGAAGATGACTCTCGGTGCATGATACCAGCAGGCACAGAGAACTTTTGGTGCTTAGCCAAATTTCTATTCTCAGAAAAGGCCTCGCAAATCATCCTTTGATATGCCGACAGCAGCAACCACATGTAGACCATTCAGCCTGTAGAGCAGCTGGTTCACCTAAGAGTAAGTCAGTCTTGCGTGGTTAAAAAAAAGTGGTTGTGGGGGGTTTTTTTGTTTGTTTTTTTTTAAGGTGGGAAACATTTGCATTTTTCCATACAGCAGCACCACACAACGTTTCCTGTATATAGCTGCTTTCTACTTTGCTGCAATATCATGCTTTGCTCTCATGTCTCATGAGTTTATGTCAAACTCACTAATAGTTGCATGAAGTAAACAGTTGAACAAAAGGCCAGCTTGGATAACATTAACTAAGAATCTTACTTGTAGTTTGTTTTCTTGCAGCAGCCTAACCTCCCGTTCCTAAAAGGCCTAAAATACACTCATACATTCGCTCATACGCAGCTCATTTATCTCTTAGCTCGGGTACTGTATGGACAGCTGCATAATATACATTGCAGGGTGATTTCAATTCAAACCTCAGTGTCGTAAACTCTCTGCCTTCCTTAATATAGATTTACAGAAGGCTAACCACAGCCACCTCCTCCTGCTCCTCCGCCTTCCACACCCTTTGTGGTTCTGGCTCAGCAGAAATTTGCTTGTGTGCTTGAGGAGCTTCAGCTCTTTGATTTACAGGCTGCTTTAAGAGTTATCACCTCAGTGCAGTTAAGTGCTCCTGCAGTTAGATCCAGTTAGACAAGATGTGGTTTCTTTTAAAGACGCAGCCTGTGATTCAGTTTGAAACAGAAAGTCTCAACCTAAAATTTCACTCTAAAATTGGCTGTCGGGGCCTTTCATGCATGCTTTATTGTTTTCTGAAACCTGGAAATTTTAATATCATGGGTTTGCACACACAGGCGATAAAGCTGGATATACTGCGCTGATGGAAGATGACCAATATGAAAGATATCTTTGGTTGCCGGTTCACCCCGACCAAAGATGACGCCCCTTCTCCTGGTTGATCTTACGATCGCAACAGCCTGGGAAAATTTCAGACAATGCCAGAAATTTGGAAAGAAACTACATCTGCTAACCAGCCTATAGGAAAGCGGCATGAAATGGTGCGATTATCAACGCCATACCGACACAAGCAATGACAAACTCTGACAGGAAGAAGAAGAATGCATTGAAGAAGAATATGCAAAACAGAATGTTTGGAATTCCAACAAAGAAGAAAATCAAGTTTAGTTTTGGAATCAGAAACTTGTGTGCACGATATGTCATTTAGCTGTTTGTTACCTTGGACGTACTCTGGAGACTGAACTGAGGCCATGATGTAGCCCAGAGTACAGCTGGTATTATGATCCGTTTATACGCTTCAAACTCGATGTCCTAATGAACTTATTGGATCAAGTCACACGGGGTGTAGACACCTCGAAACAAACATTTAATTTATAAAAAACAAAAATGAAACAGTTCAGTTGTAATTAATAAACCTGCAAATTAATCTAAACAACTACTAATTGCACCTTAGGTATCCCTTATTACTTTTTCCTGAACCATGCTATTTTAAAATATATAGTGGTATAAGATGTGTGTGTTAGATGTTACACTTTAGTAACAGTACAAGAGCATAAAAACAGTACAGAAGTATTTTATCAGCACATGTATCAAACATAAAATATTAAATTAGAAGAACAATGTTTATATAATTATTATTATTATAGATTTGTGCTCATAAAAACAGGGCGCTGATTTCATTTTTACATTGTGCTGCATTCATAAATTTTGCCAATTAACCTTTATAAATTAATCTTTACAGACAAATAATATAAAGTCTTTCATTACGTTCATTGTGCCTGCCTGATGGATTTGAATAAAACTCGCAGCAGAGTCCTCAGCAGCTGTGCCACGCCTCTCTATTTCCCCCGTGATGTTTTGCATACAGCGCAGGTATTGCAACTTTGGAAAAAATAACTGCGTGAGGGGAGAACATACCTTTCGTCTAGTATGCTGACCATTTTCACACCTGTGATTCGCATGTACAAGCTCGTGGTCGGGCGCTGATTTAAGAAGCACTTGATTTCCTTTTGCTTTGCATTTTAAATATTGCTTGATCGTGCTCATCACTAAAGTGGGTACAACTTTTTGTTATTCCCCGTGTTTTGGTGGGCTACTTTACTAAAAAGCTTTTCTCCAAACACATCATAATTCATGAGAGACACGTTAGAGAATAGCTGACATTTAAATAGTTTGACTGGATGCATCTGTCACATTAGGCAGGGCTGGAAGAGCACAAGTATTGTGTCAAATACAGTACGGAATACATGTTAATCCAGTAATCTCTTAAATGTGGAAACTGGATTCCCTCCTAATGGGTGTTGTCGAGGCTTAGAGTGCAAATCTCCACTGAGCAACAGGCAGAAGTGGAAGCACAGTCTCTGGTGTATCTGTCTTTCCTTCCTTCTGGCTTTCCTTCTAACTGGAGGTGACTTTTGTTTTTCTTTACTTGGCTACTTGTAATCACTCATCATATTTTCCTATAGGTGAAATGAACATTTAGACTTAAAGAAAAATGTATTCTGATGTCTCTCATTTCCTCAAATCCCCAGTTTTCATTCAGTTTTGACAGTTTGACCGGTCCCATCTGCAAATTTATGCCGGCTGAGGCTCGAGATGCGGGCTCAGCTAAGCGTAATGAAAGCCCAGCACTTTTTTTTTTTTTTTGCATTTTTCATCAAGATTGTAGCATCGTAATTTCTTAATCACACGGTTGATGCTTTGTCATGCTTCGCTGCCGACGAGGAACTGAAGTAGCAGGAACGATTGACTGACGAATGTGCAAGTCATCACTATTAGTCAGAGTGAGTCGTAGAGCAATGATCACACTTCGGATAGAAACGGTGACCATATAAGGTCATAGAAATAATGAAGATGTGACATGCTGAACTTCCCTGTGTCCCATCCTAAATACAAACAAATAAAAACACTGAATTAGCATAAGACAGTTTTGAAACTTGGAACAAAAAGCCAGACAGTTTCTCACAGAAAAACTGGAATAAGCGCTTTTGAAGTTTACCATGAAACATTCATGTCCGTGTCGGGGGTATACAAGCTGATTTACAAAAACCAAAAAGAAAGCTGTCTGTTCTCAGACTCTATATGTACCCGGAAAGCTACTATAGGGAACCTTCCCAGAATTATTTTTTTTTACAGCTCCTGGGTTTTCCCTTTCATTTAGGTTGTTATTTCCCGTGGCGGATACCTCAGTAGTGATTATTCCATTAAGATCTGGGACGGTTCCCGAGCCGTTGGTTTGAAGAGAGCAGATGAGACGTCTGTAATCACAGATCAAGTAAACATAGTTGAGATGCAGAGCAGAGCTTTGTTCCTGCTAGTTTCCTGTCATTTTTCATCTTGATTATTGTTTGTGAGGTTACTTTCTGATTTGCACAGTTCACTTTATCACCTCATCCAACACAGTAACTCCCCCCCCACCAATCTTTAAATCTGTGTAGCCATGCCAGTTTGGTGTCTTCTGTAACTGTTAGTCATATTTTTTTTTTTGATAAGACGCTGATTAGCGTTTATGTCAGCAGGGCTTCCGTCAGGACTACACTGATCAAAGACAAACAAACCAACCTGATGCCTATCTTACACCAGATTGCAAAAAAAAAAAGATTATCTGTACAGTTCTTTGCATCTTTTATTAGATGCATGCCATGTTTTGGCTCAGTGCCATGTTGCTGCTGCAGCAGAGTTAATGATAGAGGAGGAAACCCGGAGCGTGGACAGACAGACGAGAAGATAGTGTCCTCTGGAATGTTTTGAGAAGGGGAGGGGTGCCACACAGGAAGTGGCACAGGACTGGGTTTAGCCAGCAAGGACTGCTGTGTGGGTGTTGGGACACAGACACACGCACACGTGCGCGCGCGCGCGCGCACACACACACACACACACACAGAGAGAGAGAGCAAGGTCAGGGCGTTCGGTGCCAGCTGTCGTGCAGCTGATTCATGAGGGCACTTTCTTGTCTTTCCCTCAGGAGTCCAGTCGCTATGATTCTGAGATTACTGAATCTAAATGACACAAGGAAATGTGACGTTAATGTTCTGCAGCTATAAAGAATACTTAGCCCACCTTTCTAGTGTACCAGTTTATGGACTGATATTATTACGTCATATATATATATATTGTGTCTGTGACTTCGCATTGTGTCTGTGTCTTTTTTACCTTCTGCTCCACTGCATGTGTAAACTCTCGTCCCTTCTCAGACACATGGACCAGAATCAAGCAGAACCCAGTGAAGTGAAGATAACATTCATTATTTTATATCATATTAGTGTAAGTGTAATAAAACTTCCCCAGCACGTCTGAATTTGTCTAAGATAATGTGGGAGAATAAGAGCAAAGTGTTGCTGTTCCCCGGATCCATCCATGCCACAAAGCATCGGCTCAGGGGAAACCCTGCTCTTAATTGTACAAAGTCCACCTGAGTTGCATTCAGACTGTGCCTTGGCCACTGGAGCTGAATGTGCCAACTCAAGACAATGCATACAATTCCACCAAATGGGCCGTGGCTCATTTCAGAAGTGACCCAGAAGCGGCTCTCCGCTCCGCATCCCTCAGACCGGGTCTGTTTTTGACAGAAGCCATGCCAATTTGCACTCAGAGGATAAGGAGTCAGGAAGTCAAAAGGAGGGTAGAGAATCTGATTGATTAACAAAACAGAAGAAACTGTGCATGCACTCTGGGGTGAGTCTTCAAGAATTCTTGAAATGAAGGACAAGGTAATTATTTTTAACTAACACTAAACTAGAAACTGAAACGAGTTCTTTTGGTTCACTGAAATAAAAGTAAAACATGCACTTCTTGGAAAAAAAAAAGAGAAGCATCCAAAATTATGTTGCGTACTTGAAAATCTAATCAAAGTAAAAATATACAGGAAATTGTGTCACGTTACTTCTGCATAAAGTCCATATTTTATAGAGCCCTGCTGATCTTAAACCAAAAGCAGTAGTGGGGAGAGTGTGGGTGGACCCCTATTACTGGATAAAGTGAACTTTTATTTGTAGCTAAAATACTTAATATGTTTAAAATCACTCACTTTAGGGATTTGGCATGTTGAGTTATTATATTGTGATTTAAATTTTGTGCCACCTTTATTTTTCCTTTATTTACTGTTCCCTATTGAGTTATAACAGCATTTATAAATGAGAGGGGAGAGGACATTACATTCAGTAAGCAAATGAAATCAGGTATGTCCACTGGCTCTAAAGCAATAAGCAAAGATCACGCTTACAAACCCCTTTCAGGTTGATTTGATCCAACAGCACTACCAAGTCCAGCTTCCAGAATTACCGATTGAATCCACAAATGCTGCGTTATTACTTAGATTTTCCTAATAAACTGGCAACAGAATGCATAAGGTTATGGCAGCCTTTCAGTTCAGGATTGCTGGAAAACAAAGAGCCTAAACCACTGAAGAGTTCACCTCAGGCCAAATTGTTATGTTTCCGTATTGTGGGAACATCTTTGCCACCGGTTTGTCTGCATTCCAGCAGAATCACTGTGTAACCTGGTGTCCATTAAAACCCAACCTGCCATTTAGGATTTTACCAGTTAGACACACTCATCACCAAAGCATTTGGAGTCGTTCCCACCTGTTGTTGCTCATTTATCATCTGTGAGACATGGTTTGGATGAAAATCCAGTCAAACGTGTGATGATTCTCCATGAGGAATATCACTGCAGGGTTTTTGAGCTGAAACAGTGTGGCATGACACAAAAGATTTTATTGGATCATGCTATTTTTAGCAGTTTACTTTTTGCACCTATCTGTAAAATGATCCCTCAGCTGCGGCCTGTCAAATGTAGCGGATAACCGCTGCAGAGCTTCTTTCTCCTTTTATTTTAAATAGTTCCCACCTGACCTCTCACAAAACCACATTGGAGGGAGAGGAGGAAAGAGATTTATTTTTTATTTTTTTATTTTTTGGGGGGGGGTAGTTTGCTCCAAGATTTGTAGGGTGGTAAGAAATTTTGTTTCTGTAATTTTCTAAAACATTTGACGTGTCGTGATATCGTCTTTCATTTCTCAGAACTTGTGGTTCATATCGTACTTATATTTCAGTGTCATCTTCACGGTCTCGTCTCACATAATCTTTTAGATAAAATGGACCTGTTACGTTAATTTCCTGCTTTGTGTGATTCTAATTGTTAAAATAGCCCTTATTTATTTTATACAGGGTCAGTCAGTTCACAGTGAAACAAGCCATTTTACCTTTCTTCCCTTTAATTCAGCTTTCTTCTAACTGGCTGCCCCTAATAAGCATAAGATGTGAACTGCAGGTCAATGCTGCTGCTTTGATTAGAGTCAGGTCTGCATGGAGGATGTCCCCTCTTACTTACCTCATAAGGATTCAAGAGTTTTTAAAACTGACAGAAGAAGAGTGTTTAGAGCAGTCTGAGCTTTTGGCCCACATTTGTACAAATGCTGACCTAATTATTTCAGACTTTGCCATGTTTAATATGAGCATCTACCATTGTGACATTGTTTAAATGACAGAAAATTAAGTTTGCATTCTTTAATTTTTAAGCTCCCTCACACCCCACCCCATCTTCTTCTGTGTTTTAAAAAGATTTGAGATCTGTGTTTGTGAGATCTGTGTAAACCTCTGATATCTGTTTCAAATCCTAATTTGCATCCAACCCGCAGTTAAAAATTTAGCAAAGAGCTTGCTGCTGCTGCGCACATTCATCTTGAGATGCAGACTGTGTAGTAAGACTAATTTAGTGTGCATGTGTGTCCGTGTCTGTGTGTCCACTGACCTTTGTTTCTGCTTGCGTCCACAAATTTTCTGTCAGTTCTGTGCACAAAGTCACTTTATCAGTGGGTTTTTAAGTAAATCAACTGTGTTTTGTAGTAGCTGCGGGTATATTATTCTGTAGGTAATAACAGTAAAAGATTAAATACATTATAGCACATTTACCACATGAAATAAAATACACAAAAAATGCAAAACATCAGCTGATGTAGCACAAATACCAAAACATGCATGCATCAGCCAAAGATCAATTCTACAGCATTGTTTTCCGTTGCTGAAAGCGTTATCATGAGCTTTTATCCAATGGCCTAGGCAAGGCAAGGCAGGTCTGGTACTCTATTAGTTCCTTCCCGTTGTGGAATTAATTAAATATTTTAGTAGTAACAATCATTTTGCCCCTCCATCCTCTCCTTTACACGAGACCTAAAGCTGGTTGGGAGAGATAAGGCTCCTGTTTGTGTGTACATCTCCAAATATATGGGCACACAGATTCCCAGGTGTCCTGGCTTCTGGCTTTTCTGATGTAGCAACATTTAGTGTTGTACCTTTTGTGTATTTCAACAGAAACTACTTGCTCTCTTGGAACAAAGTGTGTACCCTAACTGAAATGCTGTCTAAATGCTAGGGGGTTCTAGGTGACCTTATTATAACTGCATACAAATTTGGGTTTCAATTTGGCACGCATTACCTTGTTTAACTTTGCTTCTTGTCTGCATAAAAATAAAACAAATATTAGGCATGGCAGCACGGTGGTGCTGTGGTTAGCATTGTTGCCTCAAAGCAAGAAGGTGCTGTGGGTTCAAAACTAGTTAGGCCGGAGCCTTTTTTTGTGGAGTTTGCATGTTTTCTACAGGTACTCTGGTTTCCACCTGCAGTCCAAAAACATGCATTTAGTGGGGTTAGGTTAATTGGTGATTCTACAAAGGTATGAATGTGAGTGTGCGTGGTTGTCTGTTTCTCTGTGTTAGCTCTGTGACCGGCTGGTGATCTGTCCAGGGTGTACCCTGCGTCTTGCCCTGTAACAGCTCCAGCCCCCTGAGACCCTGAAAAGGATAAGTGGAAAAGAAATGGATGGAAAAATGTCTCCATCTCTTTGTTTGTTGTCATAGCAGTCAAGTGTCAGTTTGTGGTGTTTCTTCAAACTTGTACACACTCTGATTGGGTTTGCTCATCTATTTAGTTGTCACATTTTCTTTAATCTCCATTGTAGGAGTGCTGATGAGCCAAATGTCCCGCCCGTGTCGGATGATGCTGCTAGTGAACCCGCAGAGTGGGAAAGGACAGGCACTCACGCTGTACAACAACCACGTTCAGCGGATGCTGAACGAAGCCGGCATCGTACACACTCTGGTTATCACAGGTGAGTCACAGGCTCGTGGTCTGTGCTGGATTTTGTTGGATTTTTAATAGAAGTTTATTAAAAAGTATTTTGGTTTATGAGCTATTGAGAGAAAAATAATTTTAATTAAATCTACAACAAATTAATGTGAAAAAGTGTGAATCCTTCGACAGCAGAGCTGTAAGAATACGTAAGAATAAGCTTTTTATTCTCAATGAACGAAACAATTGTAACTAATTGATTCAAAGGTTTGAAATTGTAAATTAATATTCACGCTCTGCAGTTTTTTTATATTTCATTTTATCCTCATTTGGAAAACGAGACAAGACGCCTGATTTGTGCACTATGCATTCATGAGTATCTTACTTTCAAGATAAACTAGTAATATTTAATGAATCCATCCGAGGAGGAAAAAGCCCTTGAGCAAGATCTCTATTTACTCTACAGCACTGAAAGAAATCATCTATAATACATAAATCAAATCAAGTTATCTTCCTGAGATATTTGAATTGCTGGCTCAGTTGATTGGTTGATTAATTAGCAGCTGAATAAAAAGACCTTGAATTGACAAAAAGAAAAGTCTGCAGTGTGTTACAGTGAAGCTAAAAGGTTCATGGTCAGCTGGTGCCTTTCAGTATGGAGTTTGCATGTTCTTCCTGTGCCTGCGTGGGTGTCCTCCCACAGTCCAGAGACACTGTTTTTGGTTAATTGGTGATTCTAAGTTGGCTGATGAGCGCTCTGCTTTGTTGTGTTGGCCCTGGCGACTGCTCCTGGGTCTAAGTGCCTCTCAGCCAAACTCATACGGTTCCTTCTTCTCCACAACCCTTGATGGATAAGTGGTTAAGAAAATGAATGAATGGAAGTTTACACTCCAAGAAGTACACACCCACAGCATACTTACTGACTTAATATTTTAATATTGTGTTTATAGATATTTTCAAACAAAAAAAACATACAGTTTTGTGAAAAAGTTTTGTTTGTTTCTTTTGCATATTTGTTTCAGATCATAAAACAAATTCTGATATTAGACAAAGAAAACCTGAGTATATACAAGATGCAGTTTTTAAATGATGATTTCATTTATTAAGGAAAAAGCTACCTGGTCCTGTGTGAAGAAGTAATTGCCCCCTAATCCTAATAACTGGTTGTTCCATCCTTGGCAGCAAGAAAGGTGTTTGCAATAATTGTCAGTGAGTCTTTCACATATCTGGAGGAATTTTGGTCAACTCTTCTTTGCAGAATTGTTTTAATTCAGCCACACTGGAGGCCTTTTGAGCATGAACAGCCTGTTTAAGGTCATGCCAAAGCATCTTAATAAGACTTAATCTGGACTTTGGCTTGGCCACTCCAAGCCCTTCATTTTGTTTTTCTTGGGCCATTCAAAAGTAGAATTTCTAGTGTGTTTCAGATCATCGTCATTATCATTGAGGGCAGAATTCATGGTTCCATCAATTACGGCAAGTCGTCCAGGTCCTGAAGCAGCACAGCAGCCCCATCACACGACCACCACCATGTTTGACTGTTAGTATGACGTTCTTTCAGTTCTGTCAGCCTACAGAATATTTTCAGTTTTGGGAATCTTTAAGATGTTTTTTTTGGCAAATGTGAGATGAGCTTTTGTGTTCTCTGTGGTCAGCACTGGTTTTCTCTTTGGAACTCTCCCATGGATGCCATTTTCCATTTGCAGGGAGGCAAAGCTGCCGAGTAAGGCCGGTAGCGAAAAAGTATGTTGACGTGGCCAAAAAAGTCACAATGGCACACAAAATGTTCATCCTAAGACACATTACAGTGACTGATTCATAGTACAGTCTGTCAGTGTCTTTAAAGAAAAAAGAAAACAGAAAAGGACAAACATGCTTATGGCATCTCTTAACTGATTTTGGGCTTAGACTGCAGACTTTTCAACTAAAAACTGCTTAGCTGTAGCCAAAGACACAGCTTTAATAAGTTTAAAAAAAACAAGTTGATGTTTAAGGTTTGTGGTGAAATCACAGAGTGGTCATAATAGGATTTCCAGGGAGTGATCTAAAAATAGCAGTTGCACTGAAATCGGTCCAGCAGTGGTCACGATGATGATCTTAAACAGGCAAGGTTTGTAAGTTTTACGAGTGTATTCCTTTAACTTTTTAGTCACACCTCGTGTCACAGCCTCACATACCTCCCACTAGCATGGCTGTAAAAGACAGCCGATGGCAAAACCAACCAACACGCACAGCCGTGCACACAGCACAGCACAGGCCGCGATGCTGGCACCTGGCACCCTACTTTTCTTTCCCTCTGTCTGCGTATCCTCTTCTACTCAAAATCCTCTTCTTGTTTTCATGCTGTTGTCATTATGTTGACCAACTGCCTCTGAGCCCTAAGCACGCTGTGCTGTTATGTAATAAACTTGTGCACACACAGTCAAATACACATATGGGTAAACACACGTCCATCATAAACACACACATTCCACACAAAATCCCCTTTAGCCGTGATTTGCTTTGATATAATCTCACAGGACCCAATTCAGACATGTTCATAGGAATCTCTGTAATCTACTCTGGAGGGTAATGATCATATAGTGCATTATTAGAAACATATATAATACTGTATCATGACAGACAGTTCATCAGCAGTTAGGATTTCTATGCTTTCAAAAATCATTCTGTGGATTTTTTTTGCCCTCTGTCTGTGTTTGTTCATAAATCAGTGCAGTGTCAGTTAACAGGCAAAAAAAAAAAAAAAAATTGTTTTCATCACAGTTGGAGGTGCACAGAGAAAGAAAAGGAGGGCAGACGGAGAGCGAATCATAGTCAGGAAAAAAGAAGAAGAAATCCTCTTGCTGGTGCTGTGCAGAGAATGCCGAAAAGACAGAAAAACTTTTTATTATTTCAGAGATGTACTTTTAGACAAGTTAATCCCAGAGAACAAATAAGAATAGATTAATCCTCAAATCTGCATCTATGCAACAGCACGACCACTGGAAGAAGAGCTTGATTACAACAGTGATGGACAATCTGATCAACTTCTGAAAAAATGTTTTTCTCTAATCCCTCCCAAATGGCCCTGAATGATGCCTCAGCAGGCGAGTACTAAATATCTCCAACAAGCATGTTCAGAGATGCATGGAGCAGATGATTAAAGACAAAATGTTGTGGTGAAAATCCATTTGAATGGATTAATAAACATGCTGTTGTCGTATTTGTAGGCTTCAGTTCAGTTTATTTGTGTACTTGGAGAACCTTTTATTTTTCAGCAGGTGAATATAAAAAACAGTCTGAGTGTCAAACTCTGACCATACTTAATTCTGCACGCTAAAGGTGGAAGATCCAGCAGGAGTATTGAATGTTTTATTGAGTCAATTCAGGTCAGTTTTATTTATATACAGCCAAATCACAGCAAGCAGTCGCCTCAAGGCGCTTTATATTGTAAGGAAAAGACCCTCCAGTAATACAGAGAAAACCCCAGATATCAAACGACCCCCTATGAGCAAGCACTTGGCAACTGTGGGAAGGAAAAACTCCCTTTTAACAGGAAGAATCCTCCAGCAGACCCAGGCCATCTGCCACGACCAATTAGGGGGGTGAGGGGTAGGGAGATAGGACAAAACACACACGGTGGAAGAGAGCCAGCGATTAAAAATAACCGATTAAATGCAGTGGTGTATAAACAAAGTGGACATAGGTGAGTGAAGAAGAAGCACTTTTCAGTGAGCTTTTAGGACAACCTGATGATGAATTACAGTAGTCCAGCCTAGAAGTAATAAATGCATGAGCTAGTTTTTCCAGCGTCACAGAAATATTGCGCAAATGCAAGAAAGTAGACCTACAGGTTTGTTTAATATGCACGTTGAAGGACATATCCTGCTTGCATCTTGCAGGCAGTAGCATTTATATGTGGAAGTAAATGAAAGGCATTTTCATCCTCCTTTTCCTGCTGTCACTGATGATACACTTCCTAATTTGAAGTGTGAATCTAGTGAAACAAAGTGAAAGTGCCAGCAGCAGTATTATAATGCAATAGTAGTGACACAGCATTGTATACAGTGACGCAGCATAAGTCAAATCATAAGCACAAAAGAAGCCTAGGTAGTGTTTTCCCTGGAAATATAGCATAACTGCTTAAACCTTGAGTTTAAAAATAGCTAAAATTTAATAACCTTCAGGAGCTGCACAATATTGTCAGATAATAAAATATATAAATATCGTCTACCTGGAATGCTGTGTCTCGGGTCAAGCTTTTTAACAAGCTGCTTAAAGCCATTCTTTACCACCATGTAACCGTATCAGTAATTTACATCAACCTTTTGCTCTTCCTGTCATATGGCGTTCAACTCGGTGGACACATTTGTTTACGTTTGGGCCGCACATCACCAGCTGCTAACATCTCCTCCTTCTTAACCAGTCCTTCATAGCCTGGTTGTGTGGCCGATGGGTTTTTGCCTCAAGTGGTGAAACACGTTTGTTGTTTTCACCTTTAGCAGAGACAGTTTTCTTGCATATTTTGTAAAGTGCAGTGCTTTGCTGGGGGTTGCTGAAGTAGCTCCTTTTTAGGTACAAACTCATCATCAGATGTTGACATGTGACTCTTGCTCTCAGACATGCCTGTTCTTGTCTCATTGTTGCATGCTCTAGGTATTAGTGTGGAAATTATATCGCAACATTTTTATATGCTGTCAAAAGACGGGATGTATTACGTGATCACCCATGGTGGGCGTCCAGGCGGCGTCCATTGAGGTGTCCGCTCAATAACTCGAGAACCATTCGACTTACACTTAGCAAACTTCATGGGTAGGTAGCTTATGACCAAAGCAAGGATGGGATTGTATATGGGGTCACTAGGGTAGAGATCAAGGTCACTGTAATTTAAAATAGAAAACCGGTGTCCACTCAATAACTGTGTAACATAGTTTTCGTCAGTGAAATTCTCGTGTTTTATTAGTTTGCTACGTAGCACCAATCAGCCCTTGTGTGTGTGTGTGTCTGTGCGGTTTATAGATTCAGCTACTAACCAAGCTAGCTAGCATTAGCTGATAAATTAGCACTCCATCCTTTTG
>JAMQGT020000244.1:0-170137 GCA_024447675.2 Pterophyllum scalare | reverse complement strand
GAAGTTGCCTTTACTTCAGGTAGATATTTGACTATATGTCAAGCAGTGACACTGAGGTTTGTTAGATTGTGTTAGATATGTTGGTGAATATGTGTGCATCAAATGCGTGACTACTTGCAGTCTTGCATTCATCCTGTTGGTATCATAAAGTCTAAATCATATGTTTGCCAGGGCCACTACTGAAGTTCTCAGAATAAAGCTGCATGTTTGTCTGTAGAGATTAGAAGTCCTTTGGGGAAACACAGTGGACTACAAAGCCGTGCAGCCTGGGGCTGTGTATTCACAAGGGATTCAAGCACTTCTCTTCGTTTGTTTTAGATCCCCAGAGAGAAGTTGCACATAGTGTATACCAGTGTGTGCTTCTGAGCCCTGTTTTCCTATTTCCTCACGGACTATTAAATAAAACACCTTTGTATTAATCTGAAGTTAAAGGGCTGCTTCAGATTTTTGAAACCAAAGCCGAAAGAATTCCAAGTTCATATGAAGACAGCATTAGGAATTTTTCCAATTTGACTGACAAAAAAAAAGAAAAAAAGACACTGGACCTCAGGAAGGAAATTAGACCTTACTAATGCTAATTGATTTAAATGTATCCTTTTTATAATTATTCTATTGATTGAGCAGCCTGAATTTGACACAACGTGTCACAATAACGAGCTTTGTTCTTCTTTGCAGAACTACTTCACAAAGTGGTAGAGGAGCAGCAGGTCAAAAGCAGCACTTGGAAAAAGCCTTCTCTTCTTTCAGGTCGAATGGAGCAGTCATTTAAAAAGGTACAGCACTATGCCATCACTAAGTGTTCTTTGTCACTGCCAATAAAGGAAATCTGACACAGCCATGAGTACAGCGTGGCACCTCTCAGAAAATTTTTGTTTTGCACTTTCAAGGATAATTTGAAGGTGTTCGTATGCTTTTGAGAATGGTCATGTAGTAATTTCCAAGTAAAGTGTCAACCAGATAGTTGACTTCTCAGTTAAAAAAAATAAAAATCTATAAATTGTCAAATATAATTCACTTATCCCAGAAAATACTAGTTGTTTTAATGTAGATTTTGTAGGTTTGTAGGCTCATTTTACACACACATTTCAAACCCTGCCTACATGAGCTTATATGGATGTTCCCCCCACCACTTAAGCTTTCATGGCAGTAAATCATCAGGAGTGGGGATAGCCATCTAATTTTGTTTGAAGGGTACCAGGCTTCACCAGCAGGCAGAGAGAGAACCAAATAAAAGGGAAAAATTGCCTGGAGGCACAAACCCAGCAGGCATCCACTGTTCTCTTAAATAGTCTCCACCAAAGATCTAACAAATAGACTAAGTGCTCCTGGTTGCTGTGTAGTTAAAGGTGATCAGGGTAAGGGGGTGCCAGTCAGATGTCCATAACCTTGTTTGACTGGGGACTATAGTATTGCTCCCCTCACTACCCCCCCACCCGCACAGCATATAAACTGTAATTACCCACTTGGGAAAATATCAGTGGAGAAGAAAACCACCAAATCAGGAGACTGTAGAACTACAAACGGTTGTTATTTTTGTAACTAGTAGTCCGAGAGTAAGTATTTATGATAAAAATTACAGATACACAAGCAAAAGATTGACTATTTTGTACCACCATTTTGTACCCTTATGTGACTATTTCAGATTGATCAGCTGGAGCAAAGAATGATAATCCTGCAAGAGCAGACAGAAGGGCTGAAAGAAGAAAAAGAGCAGCTACTCGAGGCCAACGAAGACTTGGCCCACAAACTCCAAGCCTCTTTGAATCATCTAAGAACCCAGGAAGCTGTTCATGAAAAGGCAGCCCATGCTCAGGCCCTGGCCCAGGAGGAGCAGCATTGTAGTGAGATAAAGGCTCTAGAAGCACAGCTGGCCTCATCCCAGAAAGATGCTACCAAGCTTCATCAGCAGCTGCTGAAGCTGAGACAGGAGCTGGGGATTCTCAGAGCGGCCAGGGACTTCTATAGGAATCGTTCAGCAGGACCAGTGCGGGCAGGTGGGATCACTAACAGCATTAGCAGCAAGGTCAAATTCAAAACAACTAGGCACAAAGGTCTGCTACGCCAGCGCAGCCACCAAAGAGTCAGCGCCAATCAAGCCATCAGCTGGCAAGGCCCCAGCTCCAGTGCAGCTAAAGACGAGTGGGAGGACATGAGCATAGAAAGGTAATGATACACATGCACACACACTCACACACATACCCCCCTTCATTATTTTTAGGTGTTTGGAGCAGAGCGGGTGGGCCAGCTGAATAGTGGGGTGGACACACACACACACACACACACACACACACACACACACATACGCACACATACACATACACACACACACACCATCGAGGGGACAACGTGCATATGCAAAACATAAGCAAATGGGTGATTGAATTTCATTGTCTGCCTAGTTGGTATTCAGGAGCCAAAAGAAGAATGTGAGCAAGAATGATAGCGAGAAGGAGAGAGGAGGGGGAAACTACTGTCAGATCCTTTGAAATATCCTGGGACGCCTCGCTCGGAGCTTATTGACTGAAATTTGCATGCAAAATTAGCCACCTCTCTACACAGAGTTGAACCAATGCCAGAAAAGCCCAGGGATAAGGGGCCGCCAAAGACTTGATACCTTCCAGTGATGCCATTTTCATGCAGTAGTCATGCTACCCCAAAACTGACAGTTTGGCAGTTTGATTTAATTTACTCGTTTTTTTGCATATTTACTACCCCCACCGACAGCACTAAGGATCCCCCTGCAAGGACCCACTCCATACCCTCCCTCCCCCACCAAAAAACGCACACACACACACACACACCCACACCTTATATGCTCACAAGCTTATCCCACCTTGCGTCTAGTTATGTTAGTTATCTTGTGGCATGTCAGTTCGCAAATTTGTGTGTGAGTGTGTGTGCTGCTCTTATTTCCTCCAGCCACCCCTTAACCCCCTCCCAATGCACACATACACGCATATACTTCCCTTCCATCCCACACTCCTTTCCTTAGCTCCTCGCCTTAATTTGGTTAGATGAATTTTGAATGACCCTACTCGGATCAGTACCAGATGTCTACAAGCTGTTTAACACCCTGTAAATTAAGAACCATCGACAGTAATTATTTCATGTATGTTTTATGCAAAAAAGCCACTGAGCCAACGTCTATTGAGTGATGGCTGAAATGATTTGATTTCAAACACTCACTGATATTTATTTCCCTTCTCTTCCTCTCCCGGTATGCCTCTCTCTACCCGCTCTCTCTAGCTCAGTCCTTCTAACTCACTACCTCTTCACCAACTAATTCATCAGACTCTAATCCACCCCAGCTCTATCCGCATGAGGCCGTTTAACGGGGACTGGGTGTAGCTATGCCCTGCTTTCCTAATACCACTCCATGTGGCTAATAAGCAGAAGTCTAATAAACGCTTTACCTGAGAGGAGGATCTAAGTGGATTTGTGAAGAAGGGGCCTAAACTGAGATGTTGTCTTATTTAAGGCACCTGTCAACTGATTTACTACTGTAAAGCCTTCTGTGCCTCTTATCTTGTTGGGTTCCTCTCCACAAATACTGTATGTCTGGTAGATGCTCCTGGAAAGTACAGTATTTCTGCCTAAGGAGCTTTGGCCTAAATAGCACCAAATAAAGATGTCAAACTCGTTAAGGCTACTGACAAGTCTTTGTTTTTTTTTTCTCCCTCCCTTATTTTTCTGAGTGCCTCTGGCACCTTCTCTCAAGTTTTGAGCTGCTGGAGGCAGCTGACCATTTTGAGCAGATCAGCAGTTTTTCTGGTAAGCAGGACAGAAAAAGAGCAAGTAGGTATGGAGAGTATCTTACTAAATCATTCTGTTATGCTGGATGGAATAAGATGTTTTTATGTTTCATAAGCTCTTCATTAGTGTTGCAGGACAGTACATCTCAGATGATTGGGCCGCAAATTATAGTAAGAATTAAAAAAATAAAAAAGACAAAATCTAAAAACTACTGGTGTGATTTACTGCAATTGGATGAAAAGATAATCTGTCATTTAAACTAGAGCCATGAGTTAGAAAGAGTTTTCAGTCTATTACAGCACGGGAGCTTTAGCATAGATGTAGATGGACATGCCTTCTACACACAACCCATGTGTAGAAGTGCCTCAGAAAATGCAGAAGTTCTTTCTAAAGGCCAGCAGGAGGTGACTCCTCTGATTGCAAAAGGAAGTCTTAATTATCTCTCTTGATTTATGATTTATGAATACTTTCCTAATTTGTTTATGGTTTCAGTCAGTAGTTGAAATCCAAATTAACATGATGGTAATTTTGCAAATTACACTTGCATGCAGAGCAAGATAGAAAAGCTTAAAGTATGCTTTAGGCTGTTGGTACCTACCTGTGATTGACAAGTTGCTACTGTAGGGGAATGCATATGTGGTCAGTTCTCAGTCAGATCCATCCTTTACAAATCACATCTGGTTTCAAAATAGCCAAGATGGCATTGGTCTAAATACCAAATTCAAGGTTTCAAAACGTCAGTACCCAAACCAATGGGTGATGTCACTGTAGCTACTTCCATCGTTTTTATGCAGAGTGTGAAGAGTAGATCATTCTCTGGAAATGTTCTTGGTTTTTTTTTTTGGTTTTGTTTTTTTTCCCTTTGAGTTAAATAACTGCCTCTGCAGTTTATTTACCATTTACCATGGCGGAGGTGAGCTTCTGTCCATAAAATGGAAAATCTGATGTCAGTGAGGACTGAATTTTTTCAATACCTCATTTCCTGTTTGTAAGCATCTGCATTCCTTATGTTTCAACATAACTGTTTACCTATATATGCTCCATGCAGTTTTGAACCCAGACATGTCCTCACATATATGTTGTATCAAAGCACCACATATAACACCCATTTTTCCCAGCTTATCACAATAACAGGACAGCACAGCA
This sequence comes from Pterophyllum scalare, assembly GCA_024447675.2. Classification (NCBI taxonomy): domain Eukaryota; kingdom Metazoa; phylum Chordata; class Actinopteri; order Cichliformes; family Cichlidae; genus Pterophyllum; species Pterophyllum scalare. Next base: position 165,238 of record JAMQGT020000244.1, on the reverse strand, counting down.
TTCTTAAGTATGTTGTGTGCTAAATAACAGCTAGGGCACAAATAGTTGAACACAGTTACAGTTACTTGTGTTGATTGATCTTCCCCATGTTCACTAAAAACAGGTTCCGCTAGTGTGGTTAATTAAAAAGTACATTAATAATACTAAATTTATTCAGACCTGTTCAGTGTCCTCACCAAGATGATGCAGGTAGCATTTTATTTTCATCAAACGCACATAACCCTGATGTTAATGTTGGTGATTCATAATCCTCAGCAAAAGTCCCTGTGCCCCTTCCAGACTGTTTTTAACCCTAACTAGCCCCCCAGCCCTGTCATGTTCCAGTTAGATCCTCTCTCTCTCTGGTCTTTACCTCCGCTGCTTCTCCCAGGCCCCACCTTAATAAACCCGCCAGCGTAAATGTCACTGGCTTCCACCTTCACGTCAAAGGTCACTGTCAATAAACCTGTGTGTGTGTGTGTGTGTGTGTGTGTGTGTGTGTGTGTGTGTGTGTGTGTGTGTGTGTGTGTGTGTGTGTGTGTGTGTCAGTGTCTCAGGAAGCCCTTACCGTGCGTCCATCAGATGTAACTTTGCTTGGCTCCGCTCAGCCGTGCCTCTCACACATGTCTGTCACACACAGAGGGCTAATGAAGGCCACAGCCGCTCTCATACATGTTGATGCATTCACCAGCAGCACCAGACACTGCAGCTTTTCACTTAATTTACACACACATTTACACTTCCAGCTTGGAAATTGGATGGGACATTGATTTTCTGTTTGAAGGAGGGGGGCGAAATGCACATATTTTTGCTTGATATCAACTAAATCAACCATAAAAGGTAAATTGGATTTTTGTCCAAGGGTGGTACTTTCAGAACCAGGGTTGTGGGTTCAACTTCTAGTCTGTAATAGAATTCGCCTTTCTCTACAGTGACAGCGCTGAGGATTACTCGGACAGTCTCAACAGTGTGCCCTCAGGGACAGTGCCTCCAAGGCAGCACGCTAATAGACAGGTTGGTCTGCGCTTCTCTTTTTGTCTTTGGACTTAAAAAAGAAATAAACATACAGTCAGAAGTTTTTAAATGAATTTGAAAGGGCCTACAAGTTTTTGTTTAGTTTTATAGAGCATTTTTATTTTTGCTTTGTAAGACTGTTCCTATAAAAATTTCTGAATCCTAAAAAATACTGATTCCAAACCCTCATGAAATTACTGAAGGCCTTAACAGTGTATACAATAGCCCTCCTTGGTCCTAATTATCAGTGTCATTTTTAGCATATTAAGAGTTCAAGGGAAGAAATGAGAAAGAATTTATGGACTTATATTTAAAAAAAATGCAACCACATTTGAAATCATGCCTAGAAATGTGAGACTGAACCACCATAACTAAGGCTTCCCTAGTCTTGTGACTTGGGGAGCCTTTGTGAATGCACACCAGGAAATCATTAGGCCTGGACGCTTGCACTTGTCCACATCAAACCTCTTCACAACTGTACATGGCAGATCCAAACCCTTGAGAGAAAAGTCCATCAAGAGGAGAGACGAAGAGAGGGGCCTTTAAAGATGTGCTGCCTTCTCTCTTCTCCACTTTTTCTTGTTTCAGAAGCACAGAAGCGAAGTAGAAAGTAGAGAAGAGATGGTTGTTGTGAATATAACCTGGGAGCTGTCAGGGCCCTTATCTCAGATCCCCTTCAGTTTCCCCAGTCCTGATGCGCTAAATGTGCCTATCAGCTCCTCCTGGGCTCATCGCTTTGACAGCCCAAGCCCCTCACAACGTGGTATGTCACAAACCAAAGGGTTCATCTACCCTTTCCTCTCTGCGTAGATGATCAAAACTGGCACTGATCAAATCCTACCTGTCCCCCATACAAAGAATGTAGGCAGAGAGTATGGAGTGAGGTAGGGGGGCCTTCCTTTGATGTCGCTACAAATGATGGTGCAGTTGGGAGGTGTCACAAACACACATGCATACATACTTTTGCGTACAAATGACTACACACACACGCGCACGCACACACACACACACACACACGTCATACTGTAGGAGTGAATCAGGGCTTTCAGATGGTGATTGAACAAAGGAGGCATTTGCAAGCATCTGTCAGAAGTAATATCTGTGCTGAGAGGTGTTCAAGTTGCAGTCGGTTGAACATGCTCAGGTGAATTATTAAAGCGCGGGGTGATTTGTCTTGTCGCGTTAAGCTGAGCACACTCTGTGATCATGGTGTCGTTATGAGCTGCATCTTAGGAAGCGCAACGTGTCAACTGTTGTGTTACATTAAACAGCTGCTTTTCTTCATTGGCACTGGATTTCCTGTTCTTTCAGTCCTACAGGTGTTCGCCGACCTCAAACGCAGAAACATCTGCAGCAGAATCCAACAGAAAACAACCCCCTGTTCTGGCCCCAGGTAGCACAAGTTTTCCTTTTGGTGCACCCGTGCTCGATTACAGAAATGTAATCAACTATTAATTGAATCAGATAGAACACTCAGTGTATTTACATGCTGTCGATAAGAAACAAGTATCTGAGAAGTTAACAAGCTTTGTTTGGGTTTTTTTTGTTTGTTTTGGGGGTTATTTCATAACGTGGCACATCTGAGTTGGTTAAAAATGGAAAATGTTAATCATTCAGGTTGTTAAATCTATCACAGTTTTCACTTTTGCATACACAAAGATGCATGCCTGTTAACTCTCAGCAGTAGCTTCTAAATTGGGATTTTGAGGGTTTTTGTGCACTTGTCAACTCTGAGGAGGCTGCGTGTATTTCCTCCTGTTAGACGATGAACAGCATGAGCCGTGGGAATGTGGGACAAGAGGAGAGAAAAGACGGTGGAGGAGGAAGAGGATGCTTGTGAAGACCCAGCGCTGCTCCTCCTCTTCTCTGCAGCAGCGCATTGAGTCTCTACAGCGTCACATTGACATACTGCGAAGTGCCAGGAAAGATGCTATGCTTTCAGCCAGAGAGCTACAAAGGGCCAATGAGATGATCACAGCACAGCTCAACTCCCTCACTGAGAAACTCTGCAGCAGCAAGCAGCTCACGCAGGTAACTTGGGAAAAACAGAGAGACGAGTAAAGGGAGGGGAGCCAATTGTAAGTGTTAGGAAGTTTCTCTTTTTCCCATCTTTGTCTTTCTTTTAGTGTTTCTTTTGTATTTTCTTGGGGCTGAGAGTGCAGCAGTAGCATGCCCTTATCATGCTTAATAAGTGTGGCTGACAGGCCTACCCTTGTCTGTGGAGGTCAGAACCACAGGGCAGTAGAGAGGAAGAGAATCTCTTACGCTCCTTCTCTCTCTGACTCTCTGCCATTGTCTCCTCCTGCTGAATGTTTTAGCAAGCCAGTTCTCCACAACAATCTTTGTCACCAGCAGTTACGTTTCTCCAAATCTGAGCAGTCGTGTTCTGAGGCACACAAACACGTTGACTACATCCAGTGCCACACACCTTTTAGTTATTTAGTGTGTGCCTCCAGGTAAAAAAACTCTTAGACTTGGTAAAGAGTATAAATAAAACACCAAGAGCTTTGGCCCCTAAACAGCATCTTTCCTGCCAGGTGCTCCTTGCACACATCAACTTATGTACATACACAGACAAACAAACACACATGCACACACACACCAACACTTTGACAGACAGAGTCGTTAATCTGGCAGGCAGAAACTTCTTTTGGTGAATTCAGACACAGCAGCAGCCAGCGCAGGCCCACTGGACTCTTGATTAGGTGTGTGTGTTCTTGTCTGTATGTCAGTATATTTACTTCTCACTTACTGTGGAATAGTACAGATACAGTATATTACACTTGCCCACATGGGCCAGAGTGCAGCCCTCATAGTGTTGCTACCTGGGAAGTGGCCCTTCTGCACCCACCGAGGCATCTGATTGCTGAAGTCCAACGAGACCTTAGACTCAGGCACAGCAGTAAAGGCACACATGTACACACACTGTTGTGTGAATGAGTGGACAGAGGGGGAATTGTTGTCTTCCTGTTTGTTTCCTCTTTCCTCCTGCAGTATTAATGCCACTCCACCTGAGAAAGTTGGAGCCGACTGACTGGCCAAAGCTAGGTCTTGTTGCCCTCTCTGCAAAGGCCAAGAGGTGATGGACTTTGGGCTTGTTCCAACCGGTCCTGGCCAACTCTCTAACTAAAACTCTCTGCTTGTAATTGGCTTAGGACAGCCTCCACAGGGGCCATCATGTGAGAAGTAGCATGGCAGTTTCACAGAAACTTGTTTGTGTTGCTCTGTCTCCTGATCCTTCGCCATTCTGTCCTTCTCTTGTTGCTTCTTTCCTTGCCTCCTTCCATTATTAAGTCATATTTTCTCATTCTTTCCATTCTCGCTTCCCCTCTCCACTTATGTGTGTGCGAGCATGAACTCTGGGATTTAAATGTATTCTTAAGTTGTTTTTTGTCTTTTTTTGCCTTTAGCAACTATTCAGATCTGGGACAAAAATATGATGCAGTATCTCAGCCTGACTGGAACATGTGTTCAGCAGTTTGGTGTCAAATTTTTTTTTTGGATTATTTCCAGCTGTTAATATAACATTACAAGCATAACTGTAATTGCTGATAACGTGTATCTAGCCATATTGAAACATCAGTGTGCCCAGAGAAATAAGCAGTCAGTCAGATTAAAAGAAAAAGTAAACTCAGCGTGTAAAAACCTAGAGTCGCCTCTTAAAGTGGCATAAAGAAACTTAAAATCTCACAGTGCATGCTTGTCTAGGCAAGTCTTAACTCTTGCTGAAATGTGCGAGTCATGCCTAGCATCCAAACACAAGATCATTTGGTTACTTGGATTACCTATCTTGGTCTGTTATTAATTCCACACTTACCTCACTTTGCAGTGCACTGACAACTCCCCTCGAAGTTTACCAGCCTCCTCTAACATTTAAGGGGCAGGGATTATCGCAGGATTAACGGTGTGCTCCAAATTTAATAGCCTAAGAAAGCAAAGCTCCAAACATTATTTAAATTAATAATTTGCAACTCAGTTTGGCTACTGTGTGCATGACATTTTGCAGGCATTCATATATATATATATATATATATATATGTGTGTGTGTGTGTGTGTGTGTGTGTGTGTGTGTGTGTGTGTGTTTGAGCTTGCAGCTGTTTCAGTCTCTATTAATGATGACCACTGCCCACAGGAAAGAGAGACCAGTGTCCTCTCTTCTGGCCTAATGGAACCACCAGTGTATCAACCCACGTCAGTGTCATCTCTCACCAGGTCTGAAAATGGCCTGTGAAATCAAAGCCTGTCTTACAGGAAGCGTCATCAATGCCTCTCTTAATTCCTGCACTAGTGCCACCGGGGCCCATAGGCCCGCTTTTATTCTTTGCTCCTCCCGCGCTCTCCCACCATCCCTGTGGATATGGCATGTGCATCTTCAACAGAGAGGAGGAAACCTAAAACAGGAGGGATTCTATTAAAAGGTGTCAGCCAGCAACCAGATATCAATAACCTCCGTGTATGTGGAGCAGAGAGCAAACCCATGGGAGTCTGTGGTTTCACTTGGGTGTGTGTGTGTGTGTGTGTGTGTGTGTGGCTCTGTGTGTGTGTTCCAACATTTACTCTATGTGTGCAGTGCACTATCTTAATGTATCATGTCTCCTGTTTGTGCCATTAACCATTCTTGATGTTTGATATGATACTAAATCAGCTAATTGTGGCAGTATTGATTTCAACTCACAGCGTTAGGTTTGTGGCCCATATTTCCTAACAAGAAGGAAACAAATTTTTGCTGTTCTCCACCACATGCATGTTGTTAAAAGTGTTCATCTCATATAGTTATGTTTTGAATCACTGTAAATTGTGCATGATCAGTTAGTTGCATTATCTTTCATTAATCTAAACTCAACCACTGACTAAATACTGAACTCCCTCTTTTCCAAAGTGCTCTCTGATTCTGCATGATGGCTTTATTATGCATGCCAATTACAGTGAGAATTAGGCTCTATTGACCGGGCAACAGCATCATCTGTCTCCTAATTAGCATAAAAAAGACATTTTATCTCAGACAAGATATTAAAGGAGAGCCTGCAGCTCTCCCGTGGATAACACATACAGTATTTTAAACAAATTGTGTTTGCTCTGTATTTGCATTTATTATATTTCTGAAAGGTGAATTTAAAATAAAGATGTGTGTAAGTCAGAGGAATTCTGCTTTCTTATAAGAATAATAAGGTTTGCATCATAAGGGAGAAAAACTGGCTTTGGGTTGGTATAAAACTTATCAGTTCGTGTAGCTGTATATCAGTCGCCTATTACTTTTGAGCACTCACCATCCAGTAACACAAATCTGTGTTTCTGTGGTTTTTAATAGCAGTGCACCAAACTTTTGCTTCTGGTTGCAGTATCATCACCAGCCTAGTTAACCAATTCTGTCTGGTGGTCAACCCGCAGAAGCTGACCTCTGACCTGGTTGGTGTGCAGCAGCAGAAAAAGGTTTTGGAGATGGAGTTGGAGCAGTGGAAGCAGATCAAATTCCCCCCGCAAACTACAATACCACCAACAGTACCAGTGAACGCAGAACCCTGCTGCCAGTGCAGAGCCGTACCTGCCCCGGCTAACCCTGCCCTCCAGGCTATGGAGGCTGAGGTCAAACAACTTCAAGCCAAACTTAAGGTTAATCATTATGGAGTTAATAAATTGCCCTCTTTTTTCTTTTTTTCTTTTTCATTGTGCATGCCTTATGAGGTAACTCTGTTAATGGGAAGATGGTATTAAAGATGGTGTTATTTTTCAGTTTTGTGCACTAAGAAACTTGAGTCCCTGAGATCACTGTGAATAACAAGGAAAACTTGTGAACTATCAGTGGTATAGGACTTAAGTAATGTTTCTAGAGAAATGCTCCATCCATTTTCAGATGCATTGTGGCATATCAGGCAAGTTTGTGGGCAATAGTAAGAAAATGTAATTTCTAAATTCTTTTGCACTTTTTAGTTTGCATTTTCTGTCTTTCATTCTGTTATTTGCTATGTCATATGCAGCACACAGTCTAACAGTACAGAATTTCACATATATTTACATCAGTATTTCTGAGTCACTTTAACATTTCACTGGTTTGAAGTGCTCGCAGTCCTCGAGGAGTTGAAGAACTCCAACAGAAACTCTGTCAAGGTTTTACTTTCAAGTTGTGCTTGGATACAAAAAAAAAAAACAAATTCTCGTGCCTTTCAGTTTACACTTAACATCACTCGAAATTACATTTGATTTCAACGTGAATTAGCATTTCCTGTCATTTGATCTTATTTCGGAGTGCCTGTCAGAAAGATGAGAAATGGGGAGTAACGGCAGAGACATGCCCTACATCACAGGGAATGAGGTGTGAGTGGTACCACAGTATTATCACCCTCTCAGCAGCCTGCTCATCAGTGTCACTGCGCAGATTGCCGCTGTCATTACACACGCCCGAGAAAGTCATGTCAGGTGACAGCATAAGGGAGAGGCGAGGGATGCGCTGTGGGGGCGCACACGGCAAGCCCGCACATTGTCAAGGGTTTCTATTGGAGCAGTTTCCACAAGAGACAAGGGCCCTTTTAACACAAGTGAACTTGCAGGTTCAGATATCCATCATGCTTATAATCAGAATACAACCTGTCGCTGTGAGCCGTGCATCTTTGTTACTCATAAAGAAAAGAGTAAAGCACAAAACAGCTGTATTTTATTTCCAGTGCAATGTTCTTAGTGTACAGAAAATTTATGGTTCATTAGCAGGTCAATGTTTTAAATGTTCTAGTGTTACGTGTTTCTTTTTTATCTAATGGTTATTCTTTTTGTTCACATTCCTGACCAAAACATATTCATCACTCTAGGTCTATAATTGTTATTTTTGCTAATTACTCCCCTTATCCACTTTAAATAACACGGTTTTCCTCTTAACCTCCTTTAGCACCTTACACCCTCCTACTGTAACTATAATGAGGTGGCATGCTGTGTTTGACCTGTCATCAGCTGTGTCGTGAAAACCTTCCCTACCCCCAAACGCACACACACACACACACACTCAAAGACATTAACAAACGCACACACTGTGTGCCCTCCCCCCAGAGTGCAAGTGCGGAGGTCACGAGGCAGGTGGCAGCTAACAAAGCCCTGCGAGGCCAGCTCCAGGAGAAGGAGGACAAGCTCTGCCAGCTGCAGGACAAGTTAGTTTCCCACCTTTTGTCTTCATTAGTGCTACTTCCTCCTCCTTTGTGTTTCTTACTGTTGCTCTGCAGTACGGCTCTTATTTTTTCCTTTTCTTTTTTCTTCCTGCAGACCTCTCTGTCTGTCTCTCAATCTCTCCGTGTCTGCATGTTTGCACAATCTCTGCAGCACTCATCTGTAGTGTTTGATTCCACCATGTGGCAGCTCTGTTGTCTGCTACACTCCTCTTGTATCTGTGAATCATTTGTGAAATTATGCATGTTCTATTGAGCAAGTGAATAAAAATATCTGATTAAACGTGTGTGCGTGTGTGTGTGCGTGCGTGTGTGTGCGCGTGTGCACACGTGTGCACATAAGCGTCTTTTGTGTCGTGTAATGTGGTGTTGCTTACGTGGGTAGCCGATGTGGAATGCTGATCAAAGCAGTGTATTGATTGTTTGTGTGCCGCAGGAGGGACCATTTTGGCCCATGACACTACAACCCACACAGCATCACTCTGGCCTGTGGGCCACAAGCCCCAGTGAGTTACATGGTTCACCTACTGTAGCGCCCGCTGCATTACATAGTCATAATGCATATGGCTATAAACAATTCACTTAGGGAAACTGTGGAGATTTGAACTTACAAGGCACATATCATCATTCTGCATTAGGATCCCATATTTGAACTGAGAAAAGCGTATAGAGAACAACTTGGCTTTCCTCCCTCTTGTTCTCTTTGTCTAGTATGCTGTGTCCTCTGCCTGCCATTCTCAATAATGCATCCAGGGCATGTGTACAATCACAGCGGATATGTGTTTTTGTGTGTGACCAAAGCAGCGAGGATCACAGCCAGGCAGAGTGAGCATCCCTCAGCTGTGTTTCTGCGACAGACTCCTCTAGCTCTTGTCACACACTCACTCACGCATACACACACATTACTTGCTGTATCTTCTAGCCTACCACTCCATTTGCCTCCATGGAGGGACCCCTTCTCAGAATGAAAGACATGTCTAGACGTCTCTGAAATATACATCTCAGCACACACACAGGGAGCAAGGCTGCTTCGCCTAAAAGAAGAGAAAGGGGGTGTGGGGGGGCGAATGAATTTCAAAGTACACCGGCATGTCCTCAGTCAATATCCGGCACTATGGCCCTGCCTTATTTATGAAGCTGCTTCTTTCATCTTTAGCCCTGTTGTCTATCAGCCACATGAAACGTCCACCCGCACTTCATTCTTAACAACATACACAGAAATGTGCGCTTGCACTCACTCTTATGAACACGTACTTCAGACCACTGACTGTTATCATTACAATACACGCATGTTTGATGAACAATATTGCCAACAAGCACAGAACAAAGGGAACAAACGCGTGAGTGATAGGGATATAGTTTGAGGCTCGCTTTCTCTCTTTCCACTAACACTCATAAATAGAGATCACACGCTCCAGCAGAAGCTCTATATATCCTTCATTCTTTTTTATCCTCTATTCTTTTTTTGGGTGCAGAAGAAGAGAACATCTAAAATAAATGTTGTCGATCTAATTGCCATTAGCATTGGGGCAGTGGGAGCTGGTGGGGCTCTTATTGCTGCTCTCACTCTTTAAGTCAACACCAGACAGTCATCTGAAAGGTTCAATATGGGTTTTCTCATTAATGGCCAAATCCATGGGGTAACCAGCCAGCGCTACTTTACCCCCAAAGTCCCCAGGCTAGACTCCTCTCTCATTTAATTTAATGTCACTCCAATAGGACAAGCTCACATTTATTTAACCAGTCTGCCCTCAGGCACTCATCCACCTAGGGAGGCAGGGACATTTACTTACACGAAAGCATTTGCTCTAGCATTGCGTCATCTGTTTATTTAAAACACACAAACCATGATGCATGTGGGAGCTAAGAGATCTACTACATCTTTGATAAAAAAAAAAAAACCCCAGCAAAAACCATTTAATTAACTGCATCCTTATGATCTTTATTCTATTTGTTCCAATTCCCCAAGGTGCAGACAACCATGAAAATAGCTTTTATTTGCCTTTTATGAAAACAGAATAAAACATGCAAACATACTGAGACCATTTAGAATGAGGTGTCACTGCAGAATGCAGGAATATTAAACATGTCAATATTGCGGGTTATTGAAATAGGAAGTGACAAGCAGTGTGTGTTTGTTACAGTTAAGAGACTGCTCGCTTATAATACAGACACACTGCTTCTCTTTAGGGAAGTATTGGCGGCACAGCACGCAAACAAACAACGTTTTTTTAGAGCGTATTCCCTTTTATAACACGTCGTCCCCAAGTCAAGTCCCCCCGCCGGTGTGTTTTTATATGATTGATGCAGCGCTGAGCTGAAAATAATAAACATTTAAATGCTTGATTAGGTTTTCAAGTAGTGTCGCTGCTGATTCAAAGTGCCGTTTGTCAAAGAGGACTCCCCTGTCACACTTAGTGCGGCATTCCCTGCCAGAGCACTTGTTCTAATATATGCCAGTTAGAATTATATATGCATCCCTATTTCAACCCCCCTCACCCAAGCATCATGCCAGTGTATTTAGTTGTCATAATGAGCTGTCATGCCTGATGTACTGCATGGGGACACTGTGCCTGCCAGTTTTGCGTGTGTGTTTTATGTGTCTGTCTCAGTGTGTGTGTCTGTGTTTAGTCTGCTGTAGGTGAGGCTGCGCCTGTGCAGCTATCTGTGTAGAGTAATTTAGGCTTTATGCCATATGTTGGTATTTGCCTTTATTTATGTATGTTTTTAGGCTGAGCCACACAGAGCGAGACGTGACCATGAAAAGGCAGCTGGTGGAGGATCTGAAGACAAGACTCAAGTTCCTCCAGGAAATGGAGAAAAGTTACCGAGGACAGGTGGAGGAGCTAGAAAAGAAGGTGCACGTCGCAAATCATCATTGCATCTAATTAGTCTGAGGCTCGTCAGCATAGTGACAGAGGAAAAATGAGTATTGTTCTACTCAGCGTTTCCTATAGCCCAGAGATTTTGTCTCCTGGAAGACTAACACTGTTAAGTGTAATTACAGAATACATGGTTGTTAAGCTGATTTGAATGGAACTTAAGATGAATATATGATCTGATTGTTTCCTGTAAAAGAGAAATACAGTTGCACCTCCCTTGTTCAGCTTGTTTGTTTTTTTTAAATAGGTGAAGACTTTATCAGAGGAGGCCACCAACAGAAAGGCCCTAATCGAATCTCTGAAGAGAAGGCTGAATGTGGCGACAACAGAGAAAAGCCAGTACGAGGCCTCCTGCGCAAAACTGAAAGAGGACTTGGAAAAAAAGGTTTGAATCAGACACACAGTTTTCACAAGAACAGAGTTTTATTTAACACTTGCAAAGTGCAGTAGACTTTTTTTTCCTCAAAAGCAGCACTTTAGACAATCTGTTCAAAGACCAGTATATACGACTTTTATACATAATTGATTTTATCATATTGGATCATGTTTTTAAAATATGTAATTAGTGGTCAAAAGAAACATTGTAGAATGTGTGAAAATGCCACTTCTATCCATATACATCTTCCCCAACTGTAAAGTTTCAGCCCTTTTCTAACACAATGTCAGTAAAAAGTTTTTAATATTTTACTTTAACAGCTTAAAATCACTGGATATTTAAGGCATTTTAACAGCGAATGACATCACATTAAACATTAACAAAGTAAGAAAAAAGTCAGAGGTGGAGTAAATAGCTTTAGATGGTGTTTATAGCTCTGGTAATATTAGAAAGTCTTGTGTATAAGTATTTATTTGTTGTAATATCAACTTGAAAAATCAGTAAGTCACTAAGAGTCACCAAGTCAGAATTGTTGAAATCCTACACACAGGGGCTTGAAAGCAATTTCCACAAATGTCTCATATACCTATGTGGATTCTCTGCTTTTATTCCCCCTAAAACAAAAGAAGGTTGTTTGCTTTCAGCTGACCATTTCTGCATGCTCTTTTTCTTCACAGGAGCAGCGCATGCATGCCCTACAGGCTCGTGTGGGAGCTGGTGAGCAGGCTTTAGCTGCACTGGAACAGACAGCCACTGAGCAAATGGAGGGGTTGACCCAGCAGAGCTCCCATGCCTTGGAAAGGGTTCAGAGACAGCTAGGCCAGGCCTACTCCCAACTGGAGCAGCTTCATTCTTTTATCAAGGTAGTGTGTAAAGGGACAAGGGATTAAAACCCAAAAGGTTTTACAGTCTCATCTTAAATTGGTAGCCTGTGGTGTGGTGTTTTTGCAAGTTCTCTAGCTTTAAGTTGTAGTGATATTGTGTTGGAAGGTTACGTGTAGGGGTCTGTTTCATTTTTTTATATTTTTTTAAAGGTTTTGAGGATCCAAGTAAATTTAAAAAGAACTGCATCAAAGATTGCTGAATATCAGCTCCCTCTTTGTACTGTTTTTTAGGGGTCACCAGTCCAAGAGTCTCAAATGTGTGGCTGATGTCTGTCAAAGCCAGTGACTACACTATTTCCCTACCATTAGGTACAGGATGAGTTACCCACTTACTGAGCGTGGCTGTTCATGTGACAAGTCAACTATTTCACATCTACCCTGGCATCCTATTTGATATTTAATATACTTGTCTAGTCACTAGCACCTGTAGACTAATAAACATTTTTATGCTAGGCCAGTCATTAGTAATTCTGAGAAACAATACAGAAACTTAAACATAAACTGTAGATAATGTGCAAATGAGATGCACATAAGTGTGTTGTGTACGCACAAGGGTAAAAAATGCTGTAGACCTTATGCTTAATTATGACCAACAAATGCATTATTATTACGAGAAAAAAAAATCTGGTTATTAAAATCTCATGATTATGAGAAATGAATGCAGATAAATCTGAAGCCTTCCAGTTTTCTGCCCTTGTACGTGCATACAGTGAATAACACTGTGTGTGAGCGGTTTGAGTCACACTTTTATTTCTTCTGCACTGGCAACAGCCATAGCTGGGGGCATTGTGTTTTCTCACTGTCTGTCCATCCATCCCGCTCTCGTGAGTTTGATGTGTCTCTTCATTTTCACTTGGAATTGAGGATGAACTGATTATGTTTTGGGCATCCAGGGTCTGTGTATGCAGCTGGAAGAATCTCAGTAATTACAGTAAACAGGACGAAATTTCACACAAATGTTTAATAGGATAAAAATATGAATTGATGACATTTTATATTCAAAAGGTTGAATGGTCACCTTCTCCCTATCATGATCATGTTCTGCAGAAACACTTTTCTGGCCATTATTCAATTCAGTATTAACTCAGGAGCAGAGGAGGAGATTTCAACCATGTGCAACTCTTGGCTGGATGCTAAATTGGTGACATTAATGTATGTATTTGATTGCACCTTGGAAAATTCACCGTAAATTCAGGGTAGGAATGGAAATACTTCAACAGTTTTTCAGGACAGAGCCTGGGATCTGCATGGACTTCCCCTGGAATGCAATGCCTTGCTTGTGGAGAAAGATGCTTATTGTTTATATTCTGAAGAACATCTGTAAAGGATTCAACCCAAGAACTAACTGATAACACTTTAAGACACCAGAGGTTTGTTCCATTATGAAAAGAAAAACTTTTGAGCTGATTAAGGGAACATATTGGTGTAAAATTACTTTTTGAAAGTAAAAGAAAGCAGTTTGAGTTTCTGTTGGATTCCTCTCTGTTCAGTTATTCCGGGCATATTCAGTTGGAAGAATACACTGTTGTAATTACAGATCCCATATGGCCCAGAAAGGCCTCCAAAAGTTCCAAAGACTGTTAAAACTATGTTACTTGGCCTGCCACCACCACATCCTGGTCCCCCATAAGTGTCAGAAAATGGACGGATAAAATTGGAACATTGCGTCAGTGGAGGCCACCACTCTAAGAATACTGCATGCCTACTGGGAACAGGCACCATTGTCTTTGTCTAGACCTAATCCATCACCTTGAGGTGTGTTTCAGTGTTTGTGTCAGTCTATGTGTGTGTCTGCCAGAAACTGATAAAGACTGCCCATCACTTATGTTCAGCTGACGCCTGTCTGTCAAAGGAGGAAAGGGCTTGCCAGAGATTGATAGCGGTGATGTATTTTTGCGCACACATAAATCACGTGCAAGAATATGGTCACAGTTCAGTGCCAGTTTTCCATTGCTATTGTCCTTTCAAGCAAGAAAAACATATGAAAAGAATTTGTTTTATTTGTTCAGCCTCTTTTTGCGAACTCTTTCTTTTGCACAGCTAAACCTTCACCCTTTCCTCTTTTCCAAATTTACTGCATGCACACACATGCACATACATATAGTGCAGAAGACCTGCCTGCATGCAAACAGAAGTTGCATCACATGCAAAAGCTCACACATATAGATGTGCATAAAAATACAGTTCATGCTTGTGTTACTAGTCTCCTCCATTCCCATAACCCCAAGCTGTTGGGGCCATTGTGCTGTTGTTGAGGATTCACATCATTGTTTGTCTCCCCCTGGCTCTTGTGATCCCCTATAAGAACACCAAGCCCTTTGATTGGACTGCCTGACGTCCGGAGGAGATTTACTCTTGTCATGTATTGATCAGGACCGGAGGGCTGCACGTGTGTGAGTGTGTGTGTGTGTGTGTGTGTGTGTGTGTGTGTGTGTGTGTGTGTGTGTGTGTGTGTATAGATGTGTCTGTTTGTGTCTTTATGAGCTTGTTTTTTTTTGTTGTTGTTCTTTGTACCTGTATGTGTTTGTGTGTGTGGAGACTTTTTTTATTGTGTGCCAGCAAACCCTTTTGGCCCCTGCGCACGCCCCAGGCTGTAAGCACTGCTCTTGAACTGCTAAACAGTGGCCCTGCATGTAGTGACTACTCCACAATACACAAACACAGAGGAGTTTGTTCTCTTGCAGAGTACAAAAAGTACAATTTTTGGCCAGTCATCCCTACTGATTTTTTTTTTTTTTAATATAGGAATATATGGGTGATTTTTAATTAATTGAAAATGCTGTCGGGCTCAGATATGCAGGAAACTACAACAATGAGTACATTTACCTGTGAGAGTTTGAGAGCCACATATGACTTTCATATTCTGTGAACAGGGCTGCTGCAACCCTGCATTCAAGTTTATAGGGTATGTAATAAACTGCTAAACAGCAGTTTCTATTATCAGTGGGTAGATAAGCCAAGAAAATTAGAGCATTTTCTCCTCTTGCGCTGCTCTTTATATTTACAAATGGCCCATTGTGTGCTCATGACCAATTCAGCAGTAGTTTGTTATCAAAGAGGATCTCTTTTAGCTGCTCATTTGATCCACATCTCCATGCCCTGATCCTCGTCCTGTCTAAATTGGCCCTCTGGCCATAGTGTTTGTGGTACTAGCCAGGCTAAGACCTCTTAATAAACACACATTTTCCATCTGTGTATTTCAAAAACTTGTATGTGTGAACGCTTGCATGCACCAATCCCAGCCATCTCTCCCAGAGTAAGAATGAGTGATAAAGTCACTCCTTAATCTCCTTCTGGATGATTCCACATACAGTATTTAACCCTTGACTAATGAGTGAATATCTGTTGGGCTGTAAATATAAGAATAGGATGTCCAAATGTTTGTTAATAAGCTGTGTATTCCCTAAGGGTAAACAGGGCTAAGAGGACCTAAATGAACTAAAGCTGTCTTCCTTAATAACTGGTGTTTATGTCTTCTGTTCATTATCTTGAATATTTACACCCATATGAAAATAGAAGCAATTGCGGTGGCAGAGCGGTACAGAGGTTAACTACGTCACCTCTCTGTGTTGGCCCTTCAGTATAATGGCAGCCTATCCAGAGTGTACCTCGTCTCTCACCGTGTGACAGCTGGGATAGGCTCCAGCCCCTGAGCAACCCTAAACTGTATAAGCAGTAAAGGGGGTGGCTGGATGGATGTAAGGACAGGTGGATTCAGTATATTATGACCTTGCTTACAGATATCCCTTTAAATTTCTGAATGTTTGAGCGCTGTCTTTGTTCAGTTCTGCTAATAGACCAAAAGCATTATGTCAACTGCAAGCCTTTAACTACACGCTCAGCATTCTTCACCGGGGACCACTTCTGGTTTTGTAAACTGCACCTGGTGCACCTGTGTAAAATTAAGACAGAGAAGTGGAGATTTTTGGCGCGGTTCAGTGTTGCTCATGTGTGATTACCAGTGTTACTTTAAAGCCCTTGAGTGTTTTCTGTGTTTGTACTCTGGTTTGTGTTGGTGTACGTGCACTGTGCTTCTTGTTTGCCTGCTTGTGTTTTCTACTGTCCAAGAGGAAGTTGTACTTTGTGTTTCTTTTTTATTTTGTTTTGTGTACTGCAAGTTCTCCTGTCTCTAGCTTTCCCTCATCTGACCATCTATTCCAAGGTCAGCTTTTCAGCAGGCTTACAAGGGAATGATACAGAAGATTATTGCCTCGATCAATAAGCTCAAAATGAAGCAAAGGGGAGTTTACTTTATTGACTTTCTCGTGTACAGTGGCAGTTTTAACATTTAATTGTCTCTCTGTATTTAGAGCAAACTCCCATTTAGTGCCCGACAACTGTGCCATCGCAGGCCTTCCTCGTCTCGCTCGCCTTTCACTTGGGCACCATTTGAAACAGCCCTTCATAGCTTAATTATTAACAGTGTTATGCTGCCCTGTTGTACTGTGAGACATTCAGAAAGCAAATAAATAAATGAATGCCTGTATTTTCAGTAGCTCCCTGTCTTTCTCTCTCTGATGCATGATTCTCTGTCTGTGGAGAATTTAGCAAAACTTGGGGTGCGTTTGATATCAAAGCTCTGTTCCCTCAGCTTTCAATCGACAGGGCAACAAACCCTCAGGTCCACATTCCTACAGGGGAGCGTGAGGCGAAACCGAAGAGAATCTGAGTGTGTCAAACTCAATATTCCTCCATAATGTACTAGGCCTCTCTGGCGCATGCTTGATCAATTTCATTTATTCATCTGCCAGGCAGAGCTATCCCTCTTGTTTTTCTACATCCATTTCATCATCCTCTTCTTTTTTTATTCCTTTTTCTCCTCCCCCTTCAGGCCCTGGCCAGTGAAATACTTTTAGACGTTCAAGAGGTCAAGCAGCAGTTGATGAAGAGGAGGAGGTTGAGGCAGGCCAACTCTGTGGCAGCAAAGGGCGGCCTCTCAGCCAAGTCTATGATCAAAGCCAAGTCCATTGCTGCCTCCATCCTCAATATGTCAGAGAATGATCTTGCAGACATAATGGAAACTGATCAGGTAAACCCAAGGGACCGTGGTTCAGCATTATATACAAATTCGAAGTTAAGGAATTACATCAAGTTTATGATTGATTATGCCCAGGGCACTCAGCATACCTGTGATAGATTTTTTTTGTGCTCTAAAAGTTTTTTGTTTTTTGTTTCTTTGTGTGCGTGCATGCGTGTTTACACCTTGGGCTGGAAAAGACAGTATAACATTAATATTGACTTTGGCTTTGGGTATCTTCTTTGTCAAGTGTCAAGGAGCTATATTGCCCTGTCCTCTGGGAATAGATACTATAGATTGGCACTGATCTAAAAAGGAGGAAGTAAGAAGTAGGTGCCATCTTATTTAATTTCACTGTCTAACAGTATTTAACCTTGCTGGAAATTTCTGCTTTTTTCTGACCTTCTTTTATTGATGGGTAGATAGAGCACTGATTGGCAAGAAAGCAATTCTGGACAACTTTTAAGAAATGCACACAGGCATGTCACTAATAAGTTGGGAAGTAGCAGTGCCAAAGCAAAGACTCCATGTTTGAAGTCAGCATTCTCGATCTAGACAAAATCAAAACCTGTCAGCACCTGCACCTGCACCTGCAGCACATATCAACTTGATATAAGATTTAATAATGGCACACGCTGAGTAAGTACAACTTTTTTTTTTCCCCCTTGCAGGTAAAAACAGTCATTGAATGAAAAATTCCTTGTTATTGAGTGTTGTCGGTTTTCAGAAGTCTTCCAGACTCTTTTACAACTTGGTGGGCCATCACTCCACCATAGATCACACCCAGCCATGTCATCAATTAGCAACCCTATGTTACAATCAGCCTCACATCCCTGGGGACTTCCTCCCATCTATCACAAGATGAGAGTGGGCGCAGCAGACACTTACTCACACTTGAAACCAATTTTAGCTCTTTGCTGCACAGCTCCACCCAAGAGATGAAAGGGAACAGTTTCTCACTTGACAAACAGTCCCTTTCACCAAAGCTTTAACCTCTGTTGATAAAATCGCTCTTTTCACCTCACCACTTTCTTTTCACTGTGTTTATTAGTGATGGTTTATGACGGGCTACTTGGTGTCTTAACACAAGTTTGTTTACCTGTTGTGTCATGCTTATCAAAGGAGGTTAAAGCATAAAACTTGGTTTTTATTTTTTAATTTAAAATTTAATTGAGGGTTAGAGTCAGGATTGGAAGTTTGTGCTGTCTCCCAGGGATGAAAAAAGCACTGAAAGACTGCAGTATAATGTAGTGTGATGACTGCCTGGGAAAGAAGGTACAGTTGCAGGAAATGTTTGTGAAGCCTTTGATATTTTTGATATACTTTGATATACTTTCTGCTTAAATATGACCTAAATAACCATCCAGTTCCATTTCCTGTTAAGTCATAAAAAGTAGATAAAGACAGTCCCGATAAAGAGATGAAAAAACACTCAGACTCGGGTAAAAAAAAAAACAACTTACCCACGGTTATATTTTTGCAAGGGAAAAAATACACAAATCCCAATAATTAGTAGGTTGTAACAATGATCATGTGTTTCTCTTTAAAGAATAGTTCATTCACTTCATGATGTGTGTACCAAATTTGGTTCACATTTCTCTTTTAAAATAAGAATCATGTTTAGGAACAGTTCCATCACCACGTATGACCAGAACAGGAAATATGAGCGATTCTTTCAAAATGACCATCAAAATTTTATAGACCCAACCAATTTCCAGCAGAGTGAGCATTAGGAACACATTTGGTGTCTAAACCAATATAATACACTAAATACACAATGTGAACCTCAGTTGAACTTATGATTGCCATTTTGAAAATGGCCAACAGTTTTTAAATACCTTTATCCGAACAATTTATAGTTGGGCCAGAGATGCAAACCTGGTGTCTAAATATAGATAACTGAGCCTTAAAAATACAAAAGTGTAACAGCCCAAATTGTAATTGCATTTATAAAATAAAATAGTGTTACCATAAATTATTTGTCTTCAATAACTGGAGATTCATCATACAGTATTTTTGAGGGTAGTTGAGTTTATGCTGGGAGTTACACAACTTATCCTTAAGTTATTTAATGTTACTGTTTTTGGGGGGATTTTTTTGAAGATCATACATCAAAATATATTTGAGCCAGCTTTGGTGCTTCTATATAAAGTGAACGATTCTTCCATATTCTGGAGCTTAAACTCCCCACAAACAAGAATTTGTTGATCTTCATGCTACAAAATGTTCTTTAAAGGGAGACATAACCAATCCATAATCAGACTGCCTCTGTACAAAGCAAGGAAATTCAGCACCATTGTTACCTTCCCGAGGAGCGGTCGATCAACAAATCATTCCAAGAGGAAGTCTTGTAACAGTCATGGAGGTCACAAAGGATCCCAGGGTTACTTCTAAGCAACTAAATGCCTCATTAGCTCAACGTTTGTTAGTATAAATGTTCATGAGTCTACCGCCAAGAGAACTCTAAACAATAATGATGTGCATGACAGGGCTTCAAGGAAAAAGTAACTGCTCTCAGTCTGCAGTCTGCTAAATATTTTGTGGGTAAGGCAGAACGCTGTTTGAACAATGGCTTGTGGAAAGATGAGGGCAAAATAGTCCTGTTACATTTAATGTGGCCAATGTTTGGAAAGATGAAAATGCTGAATTCCAGCATAATCTCTGAAATGTGGTGCTCATGGTTCGGACCTGTTTCACTGCATCTGGGCCAGGATGGTGTAACATCGTTGATGGAGCTGTGAATATTGAATTATACCAGCAAATTTGAAAAGAAAATGTCAGGAAATCCAAATCTCATGAAAGGGGGTCATACAGCATGACAACAGCCTAGTTAAAGAAGAATATAGATCATCTTTTTTTTCCTTTTTTTGGGGGGGGATTGGACAAGTCAAAGTTGTAGAAGGACCCGAAGTGAGCAGTTCCCACCATCATCAGCAGGGAAATAAGCAAACGTTCCTCCAAGCCAGTGTTCAAGAATGATCAACATTTACTGAAAACATTTTTTTTTCCCATTTGTTTTGTTGGGTTCTCTCTTCTTTTTTTTCTTGTAGGAAAATTGGATGAGGTTTTAGGACATGTTTGTGCAGAAAATCAGAAACTAGTGAAGGGTTCTCAAACTTATTCCTGCAGTTGTAAGTCAGAATACATACAGAAGAGGATTAACAACTTGTGGTTATTTACCAAAAGAAAAATCACTCTATATCATTGCCTGCAGTCTGAACTCAAGTTATATGAATCTTTATTTATTTCTTTATTTAGCATTTTGTCCAAGCAATTGTTTCCTGTTTTTTGTTTCTCTTATCTTCACACTGCAAAAAAAAAACTCAGAAGAGCGTCTACACAATCTTTTTAGATTGTGAGTTTTTCATTGAGCTTGAGGACTGACACAATGTTACTGTATCAGGATGTCCCAGCAGTGTTCAACAAGTCCAACGCATTGCAAGTGTATTCATTTATTCATTTGGTTTTTGCAATACCAGTGTGCTGAATGAGAGTTCAGGCTCAGTGGGATTGCTTTTACTTCTCTTCTTTTACTTTTAAATGAGAACACTGCATTGCCAACAGTTACTTTCCTTTAGTTTGGTAGATGTCTCTTGTCAACAATATTTCCAGAAGTTTTTAGCTTTGGAGGGCACTGGTACTTGGTTTTGAAATCGATACAATTTTGAATTTCAAGTCTTTCAAATTTTTTAAATGAATTATTCCTGGTTGTATTTATATTTTAAGGGAATTTGTGATACAGTTGGACTTTTTGTAATGACGTCATCTTTTCCGAAGATTGTGCATTTTCTTTCCACTAGAGAATTAGTCTTAGCTCACTTGTTTTCGCCTTGACATTGTCAGCGAGTACATTCATCACTGTAGCCACAGCACACTGCAAGCGCACATAAATCGAGAAGATCAAGAAATGCTGTCACCTTCTCTGTGTGTCAGCTCAATTCAGATGGACTGAGGTGAGCTGAATAACTCTCCTCTGTTCCAACCAATCAAAATCTGAGCTAAAAATGGCAGGGACCTTCTGGCTTGTTATCACTACATAGGTCAAAAGCCAGCACCCATGATGCTATATTAGTGCAAATGGCATGGGGACTTTGCACATCTGTAAAGAATCCATTAATACCGAACATTATGTACAGGTTTTGGAGAACATTTGCTGCCATCCATACATTGTGCTCTTCAAGGTGTATCCATATAGTGTGTATCCACATACAGGCAAGCAAAGAGTGCTCAAACATACTTATTTCACCCATATTAACTCACTTCCAGATCCTGAACATTCTTACTCCATTTCATTGTGTGCAGCAGAGCCACAGAAAGGCCTGAGCAGCTCCAGGCTCCCTGGGCAACTTGTTGTGGAGTTAATGATCCAGATGTAATAAGGCTATAATTGCCAGGCCAGTTTGTTTTGCACCTGATATTAGATGGAGGGTCAGTGCTTTGTTATATATTTATCAAGTGCCGGCAAGTGCCCAAATTTTTACATGCATACATACATTTTACACACAGTGTTCACCTATGTTATGAGATGTTTTAAGGCAGCAGTCACAAAAGGCCTCTTTTCCTCATTAAAATAAACACACACACACACACTTGTTATGACCTTGCTTTCTAGGTCTCAGTTACCCAAGCATCATTGACTAATTAGGAAGCCTAACACAAGTGCTTTCACCAGAGATGTTATATAGGGTACCAAACAGCTGGGAATCAGCAGGAAGAGATACAAAATTAATTTGGGGCCATTGCAGACTGTGATATGTCTGAATGTTCCCTGCCATGATGTAACGTGCAAATTTGGTATGAATCGGACTGGTAGTTTTGCTGTTATATAGTTAATAGACATAGCAAAAACAGTACCTCCTTTCCTACCTTCAGTGGCAGGTTAAAATATAGAAAGTGGACACATAGAATTAAGATAGCCACCACACTTGCTACAGTTTTGTACCTGTTAGAGCCACCATTGTGTAAGTGCAAGGACATTTGAATTCAAACACACATACGCGCACACACAGACTTTTCTGCTCTTGCTCCTCCTCTTGTGTCCCGATGAATTAGTACAAGTCTCCTCACACCTTGTCCAGTGCCACTTTGTGTTTGAAGTGAGGAGGAAGCATATTAGGGTTCAGGTGTATATGGCCATGCAGTTTCTTTTCACCATGTTCATTAGCAGTAACAAGACTACCACTGTATAAGGTCTTTACGCATGGGTAGTATGCAGAGGTGTGCTGGTGTACCCTACAACAGTCTCCTCAAAACTTCATTAAAGGTCTTTGTAGAAACATTATACCTTAATATTTTCTGACTTAATATTTTTGACATTTTGGCTTTAAATTAAACAAAATGTAAATATTCCTACAATTTATTGATGGTTATCTCTATTTTAATGGACCAAGTCTCTATTTTAGTTCACTTATAATCTCTAAAAGAAAACACTGATAAGTATCTGCTTTTGTGTTTGCAGGGGATGGCAGATTGTTCGGAGTATCCTAGGGACCAGGAGTGGCTGGACCGTGTAAACCACATCCTCCAGCAGAAGGTCAGGTTCACCTACTTGCACCTACTTACCTTCACAGGCAGTGCAGTAGACTCAGAATAATAAGATTTTTTTTAAATGTGCAAAAAATAAATGCTTGTTTTATTCCCACTAAGATTTTAATTACAAGTCAAACTTTAACCTGTTTGCTTTATATACGTAAAAGGAATAATTGGTGGTTACTGCACAGTTACTACTTTATTTAAATAAGTCATTACCTGCAGTCCAAGCAGGCCTCCTTTCAGTATTGCTTGTGCAGGGAATTAATAAGACATTGCAGAAATGTACTTGCTAATATGGTCCAACATAACAAACAAGTGCATGATTTATTTCAACACAAAGACCATTATGTGTTTTTCCAACCAGAGCAAGTTTGTTTTCCATCCATCCAGCTATCCATCAATCTGTTTTCTTAACCCCTTATCTAATTCATGATCATCAAGGGGTTGCATCCCAGCTGACACTGAGTAAGAAGCAGAGTAGTATAAGTAGTAATTATTTGCAAGAGATTGTTTGTTTCACAGAGCAATACCTAAGACATGCGTTTATGTGTTATTCTGTAGGTCACTGTTGTCACAATGATCTACAGTAAGTTGAACTTTCTTTGCCATACTGAACCAAGAAATTGTGTCTTCTACCAAATATGTGTAATATTTGGCCCTAGCTCATTGTGTTAGTAAATAGTGATTTGGGGTAAATCAGGAGCAGCCCAGTGAGGGGAAAAGTAAACCACAAACGCACTTTTAAAGATACTCAAAGAGCAATCGCAACCATTTCACTTTAAAATATCTCATTTCATTCTGAGCAGTTTTACTTGTTCAGAACAAAACTTAAAAAAACCTACATTTTCTTTTCTTTCTTTCTTTCTTTCTCTTTCTTTCTTTCTTTCTTTCTTTTTCTTTTTCTTTTTTTTACATTTATAAAGAATTTAGCACACTGTCTCCATGTTTGTCATGCACAACAGTCAAAGAGTTAAATTTTGTGCATCGTAGTTTTTTTTATATAAACATTGTGTCAGATAATAAGAAACATCCACGCCCTCAGGTATGTCCAAACTTTTGACTGGTGCTGTGTAGGTGTTTGAATAATGAATACTGCAATTTATTTATTTATTTATTGATGAATATATTTGATTTATTTATTATGAATGTGGATGTTTCTGTGTTTACATTAAACAAATGTGGTGGAGATACTGTCATACTTGTCTGTCTTCAGTGCAGGGGAAAAAAAAAAATTGGCCTCCAGTTTCACCCAAATACAGTAAGTGGAGGATGAATTTTGTTCCCACCCCAATGATCCTCTGGCAATAATGCAAAAGATAAAACAAAGAAAAGCAACTAGATCCTGACTGTGTTGGAGTCTTTGTGTGCACACAGCCACTCATCTGTGAGTGCTCTGCTGGAGCTTTGCTCAAGTGCTGTCAACGTCTGCTTGCTGTGATATGTGTATGATTGAGAGTGTCGAGTATGTGTGTGTGTCTTGTCTGTGTTCTTGTCAGCGGCTGCTGCAGGCACTCATGCGTCGCCTCCGCACCACGACACACACCAGACACTGTTCTCTTGTTCCCCAGATCTTCTTCTGACCTTTCCACCTTCCTCTCCCCCTCCCACACTAACACACACACAACACTCTATTGAATCCATGTTTTTCCCTTCTAGCTGGACAGCTCTCAGTCCCTGTTCTGTCTCTCTCTGCCATCCTCCACTGTCCCGCATTCTTCACTCACTCGCTCTCTCACTCTCTCCCTCCCTCTCTCTCTCTCTCTCTCTCTCTCTCTCTCTCGCTCTCTCTCTCTCTCTGGCTCAGACCCCGAGGCAGCTTGTTAGTGGGGAACTAAATATTGATTTGGCGGGCCTGTCGATGCCGGGAGAATGAGCTAGTGTCCACCAGAGACCTCGGCACCGGCAGCCTGCTATCGACGTTTTCCGTGGGCAGAACAGGGATGGTGGAGGGGGGCTGGAGCTAGTGTGCAGAGTGGAGGAGGAGAAAAGCGGAGTATGACAAGGCTGAGACTCGCCCCCAGGTCCCTGTGGGGACCGCTGGGACCACCGCAGTCATCCCCCTTCACTGAAACAGACTTTTTCTATCCCCTTTCAAGTCCATCTTGTTCTGGGTTTTTTTTGTTTATTTTTTTTCATGTATTTTTTTTTCTCTCAGCTCGATCACGCAGTTTCTTCTCACTGTCTGGTTTTCAAAAACATATTGTCATATCAAATGGACACTAGGCTCCGTCTTTGCCTGTCTCTTTCATATTTCTATATTGTTTCTTTGGGCTGGTGGGATATCTTGCATGCCAAGAGATTGTTTTTTTTGGTTGATTAGGTAGCTCTCTTAATTTATGTTTTTAAGACAGCTGTGATATCGGGCCTACACTAAGTGAAGGCTGCTGCTGGGAAGCCAATGTTTTCTAGCGAGTGCATACACTTCAAGAACTCCAGTGAAGTGCCCCTTTGGTTTCCCGACTCTCTGTCATAGCTTATGAAAGGCTCATCAAGCAGAACATCTGTGAAGTGGAATGGCCTGGGCTGTCACCTTGTCTGTGACACTAATAACACACTCCCCTAATAGTGATATGATCTTACCAAGAGCTGCACTCATACACACTTCCTCGAATAAAAAGACACAAAGACAGAAATAGACCCAGTGAAAGGAAAGATGAGAGAGATCCATGTCCTTAACTGGCTGGCTGTCACCAGAAGAAGATGAGGATGTGTCCATCTATATCTGCGTGTGCGTGTGTGTGTGTGCGTGCATGCGTCTGGGTCTGTGTATAAATTCGTATGTGCACCACACTCACGACAGCCTCATCTTGTCACTGTCAGTGCCTAATGGAGCTGCCAGTGGGACAGCACTTTATTATCTCAGTGGCCCTGTCAATGGCAAACCCATCACTCATTCTGCGCGCGTGTGTGTTTGCAGATGTGAAGATCAGTATGTATGTGTGCATCTTTGTCTGTGTGTGGGCCATTTTTTGCAATCACTGTCATGCACCACCACATGTCAAAATAACAAGAAAGAGTGGCGTTTGCAATGTGCTAACAAACTCTGTGTTGCAGACATGATGATATGTGACTGTGTATGTGCTGAAGTTACTGCTCCCTTCATGCCATAGAAGTGCCATGGATTTCTGGAGCCCCCTCACCGCTGCCCCACATGTCCACTCAAAACAAAATGAAACATTGCATTCATTTCCTCGTCTCTCACCTCCACTGGTGAGTTAATGAAATCAAACCCTGCGCCTCTCAGTAGAGAGCCACCATAAGCGGCGCTCCATAGCCAGAATCAAGGGACGATGCTGTCTAATAATCATGAGCAGGCCAGGGGGTGTGCTGTATGACTCCACCTCAGCCTACCATGAATAAGGCCAGCAGTGAAGATGGAGTGTCCATGTGGGCCATGGGGTCCAGGCACCGGCCCGGGGAAGCATTGATTTAATTGCCTTTGGTTTATTTGTGGAGTCCTAATTATTGACTGGAGGTAGAATTTAATGGACCAAGTCTTTATGAAGACAGGGAAATGACTGCCTTCTGCTGCTGGCCAGTAATGAACAGGAGCAGCATGTGCATGCAAGCGTGTGCACATGCACGCAAACACACACGTTCCCTCCAGATCATTTTTCAGACTCATTTTGTATACACACACACCTATCTGAAGCCTCATGACAGCATAATAACATTTAAAAAGTCATTGACTCTGTTGATTTCTTTATGAGAGGACAGTGGTTTGGTTTACTGGTATGGGGTGGCGCTGAGGGCCTGCTAATATTTACCTCACAATCACACCCAAGGGAGACGTACAAGCATCACTTCTTATCAGCCTCCAAGCTATAACAAGCAGGTGAACATTACATTAAGACAGTGGTAGAGACAAGCCAGACCAATCAGGACTTTACTTGTTATAAAACATCAAAGGTGTTTATGGATGGTCTCTAAGGCTGAAATAATTCCTGTAATTTCAAACCCTTATAAAACTTTGGGGGCGGGGGGTGTTGCTGTAGCTCATTTCTACAGTGGTAAATGATGTTAAATAGCACACTTTTTTCATGCCACTTCTTATAAAGGTTTCTCACTATAATGGCATTTCCATGGGGCGTTACACCAAGGGTTCTTGGTTTTAAAAATATCAGTGGCTCTGTTTCCACGCATTGGGAAACTTTTCTGTTGCTGGTGGTGCTATGAGAGTGAGGAGCAGTGTGCTGTGTTGTGTGGCTCATTATGCCTCTGTAATGACAAGGAACAGCCCTTAGTCCCACACTTCTCTCTGAAGGAAAGTGGCTCTAATTAAGCTTCAATTAATGACTGAGCTAATTAAATCAGACACTCTTTTTGGTCCCTGTAAGTATGTTTGTATGTGTGTGGCGGGGACTTGAGCTGAGCCTTTGTACTGTAAATATGTCACTGAAACAGTGAAGGGTTTCCCAAGAGAAGACTAATATTATTGTTGTTATTATCGGAGTGCACTGTGATTTTTGTGGCATTGTCAACGTGCATTTCAGATAAACAGAAACAGCAGATGCAGCTTGTTGGTGCTGTTCCTTAGCGATTAACAGGTTGAGTGATTAAAGCTGTGGAATTTACACAATATGAAAAAAAGTACTGGGCCACACCTCTTAATCTTTGAATTCAGGTGTTATCAACCATATAGCACCTAGCCATGAGGTCTGCCTGTACAAACATTTATGAAAGAATAGGTCATTCCAAAGAGCTCACTGAGTCTGAGCGTGGTAGTGTAATTGGATGCTGTTGCATCAGATCACTTTAGGTAATTTCTTCCCTACTAGAGTTTCCACAATCAACTGTAAGTGATATTACTGCAAATTGGAAGTGTTTAAGAAACACAACAACTCACCCACGAAGTGACAGACCACGTGAAGTTACAGAGCAGCAGTTGCCGAGTGCTGAGGCACATAGTGTGTAACAGCTGCCAACGCTCTGCTGACTCAATAACTGCAGACCTCCAAACCTCCTTTGGCATTAACATTAGCACAAAAACTGTATGCCGGGAACTTCATGGCATGGGTTTCTGTGGCTGAGCAGCTCCTGTAGGTGTAATGTGTAGATGACCCAGTACTTCTGTCCATATAGTGTAGCATGTTATTGTTGGCCTGAATGCATTCAAGTGCAGTCCTGTGGAGCACAGCAGACCAAAGGGGGGCCTATTCTGCTTATCTCCAACTCTAGAGTAGCTTTGCATTATCCTAAAGTTTATTTTCTGTCTTAATGAAATAAATTAAGTTCTTCTCTCATTAGGTTAGTCCTCCTTTTGAAAATAGTGTATATATAAAAAGGAAAGGAACGTGTATTTTAGAACATTATAACATACACATTATACATTTATGCAACATTAGGCCATTTCTTCATGACCACATTCTTCTTAACCTCGCTAAGGCTTGGGCTGGATGCAGAAATGAGAAATTTGAAATTGCCAAAAGTAGTCACTTGCCCTAAAAAAGGTTTAAGCCAACTCTGTTTGGCTGCCCTCGCAAACATAAGGTTTGAACAGCAGGTTTGTGTGGCTTCTGTGGTCATACACCAGAGCTGTGTAGCTCAGATGACCATATTAGGGATATCCACTCTCACTGACATCACACAAAGCCAAGAGTAGAAAGAAACTCTTTAGAGAAGGACCCATGGGGACCATTTTTGTGCATACGCTGATCTCGTTATTTGAAACTTTGGCCATATTTTTATAAGAAAGTCCACCATTGTAATGGTGTGTATGAAAGAAAGAAAAAGCATAATCAGTAACTTTTAGATTAAGACAATAAAAGCACGTTTCCACGCTTAATTAATGGCTAGATGTGTTGAATTCCCTCTTGAGCCCAGATTAAAAGTATGAGAAGCTTTTTATTTTGCATGTGACAGTTTGCTATCAGCACAGCCAGCCACCTTTCTTGACGGCAACTCCTTCCCAGTGCATTCCCTTGACCAATGAGCCATAACTGTTAAGTTGCTACAGTATGTTCTTGATTGCCGAATTCTACCTAAAGGTTGCATCTCTTTTGTATGGATATCACCTTTCTATATTTATACCCCAATCATGCCTGAATCACCTCATTTTCACACATAATGAGTAGGAACCTGAAACAAAGACCGAGTGCTATCCTGTGTTTAATCTAGGGTGTATTTGGGTCAGATCCCTAACAAATGCATGTTGCACTCTGAAATGATGTTTGCAAACAACGTATCAAGAAAAGGAGAGATTTTTAATTACAGTATTTGTGGCCCCAAGTGTCCAATTCCCTTTCATATCAGTCTCCAGTGGCCTAAAGGGGAGAAAAGAGAGGGATCTGCTATGCTGCTGGGGTAGGTAATTACGAAGAAGAGCAAGAGAATAGGCTTGTCGGTGCTTTAGTGATTTCCTTACCTGAGCCCCTCTTTGCAAATGTGACATATTCATTATTGGAGATAATCAAATGCAAGTGTGGTGCCTTTGTGCTTTTTTTAATCTATTTATCATGTTGTTGTTGTTGCTGTTATTCCCCGTTTGATAAATTTGATTTTCAAACAAAAGTGAGAAGATCAAAGATCAAAGAGCTTTTTTTCCTCCCCTCTGTGATAAAACTACTGTAGCTACTTCTCCCTTACCTTGACTAGTGGCCTAGATTGGAGATGACTCACTAGCCAGAGACAGAGATTTACAGCGGGTATCCTTTCACACCTCGAGATAGCCTATCATACCACTCAATTTTTTTTTTTAACATTCAGCTTGTATCAGTAGTGTACAGTGGGTTTATTATGTATAATATACAAACTGTGTAAAAGTTTTGATTTTACAGCTGCCACACTGCTGTAACATTTTTTTAAGGACTCAAATGTTATTTGTATAGTAGAGTACTGGAGTTCAGTAGCAGCATCTACATTATTAAATATACATGACTATCACAGTTATACTGACATAAACTCGTGAATAACTAAGGAGAAACACTCCTTTCTAAGGCCCTCTTGTATTTCTTTTAGGCTTTGCAAGCCTCACTTCTCCTGCATTCTTACTCATTTAGACATCCAACCGTCTGACACAATCTCTGCAACCAAATTGGGCCCTTGGAAATAATTGTACTAACCTGTTCAGAGGGAGAAGACAAAAGCGCTGGAATGATTGATCTTTTATGAAAACAAAAAAGTTTTTTTGTAATGCCACTACCAGACCGGCGTCGCTGGAGTGCGGAAACTTTGAGCTGCTTGCTGCCTTGAGGTGTGCCCCAGGCTACAGCATAGCAGTGTCATTTAATTGGCTCATAAAAACACCTTTTGCTTGCAGCCCCTGTCCTTGTCCACACACACACTCACACACACACACATATATATACGCACACAAACTTGTCAGTGTTAGTGGCTTTGCATGTCAGTTTGCTCCTGAAACATGTTCATGAAATCATACCTAGACAAAAGGTCTGCTCTGCAGGGCCTGTTGAATAGTAATAGATGCGAGTTAGCATGGCTTAATGCTACAGCAGCTATTTTAGTGTTGCCAAAGGGGACAGGGCCTCTTGCAAAACAGCCATTGTGTTGCTGGTGCTTGCTAGCGCCGCCAAAGGGGACAGGGGCCCGGCTAAATCAACTGTAGCATAACATTAGTGCCAGTTCTCAACACCGCCTTAAGCAGCCCAGGGGATCCAGTAGAGCAGCTGCATCACAGCTTACCTCCAACCATCCTCCAGGGTATCAGTCCCAAGCTAATGTGGCAGTCAGATGAAAGAGAATGATAGTCCTGCTTGTCCCGCTTGTGAGTGTCTGTGTGAGCAGTGTCAGAATCTGCTAATGTAAGAAACAATGAAAATGAAGGCATTTTTATTACAATTAAACTTGCACATACTTGGCTACATTCAGTACATCAACGCTCAACATATTTATAATCATATTGATGGTTTTGTGTAGCTACTCATGTTTATACAGTTTTTGATCCTTTAATTTCTCGTGAATTAAGAGGGGTAATCCCTTGTTTTAAGGGATGATACCTGCGATGAGCTGCAGCATCCTGGGTTCAAGGTGTGCTTTGTTTTCCTATTGTTCCTCTCTGAGAAAAGGACTGCCCAAAAATACCTTTAAAGCTCAAAGAATTGAGAGTACATTGAGTTTATTGCATAACTTCAGCATCTTTTTTAGGCCTAAATCTCGCTTAATGTTAGGTTTATCTAGATCATGTTTACCTGTTAGTGTTGTTTACTCGTATTCCCATATCAGGACTTTTAATGATCCAGTCTCCCATTTTGCTGTCCCACAGAGCCCCGTGTTGTGGCTGTGTCTCTATTTTAGTGTGTTTGTTTGCATAGTTAGTGGCTCTAAGTGCAATTAGCTTATTAGGAAATGTGTGCATGTAAGTGTGTGTCTGTGTGAAACAGAGAGAGTGAACTCTCTCTGGAGGACAGGCAGAGGGAGATGTCTCAGCAGTTACTTCAGTGTAGCGGTTCTCGGAGGAATTAGGCTGTGTGTTTGAAGCATCTAGTGCTGCTGGAACTGACTCCCCAGTGCACGCGCGCACACTTTCTCACATACTTCCTGGCACACACGGCCTTGTGTTCCCTGCTTCTGTTACCTTTAATGAAGAAGCGAAGGTGTCAAGGGGCAGGAGAACTGCATGTGTGTGTATATTTGAGTTTCGAATGCGCACTCTCCAGCTGTATTTGAAATTGATAAATAAAACTTTTAAATTGCATGTTAGTCCGGTCTTGGATCCCAGCGCATCATCTACAAACTGTCACCGCCGTAGTTTGCTGTCAGAAGCGACCAAATATGGATCAGTGGGTGGAAGCTGTCAGCTCATACTGACAGGCTTGGTTAGCAAACTTTATCTACAGACTGTATAGGTGCATTCACCAAAACTGGGGCACAGACTTTGTGAATGAGCTGTAAGTAGAATTACTGGCATCACAAGCCGTTTTATTTGTTGGGTAATTATTTAAAAATACTTCAAAAGGCACAACACTACAAACACAATCAAGAAGTCCAGTTCTGATTGAATTAGCAGAGGAGACACCTAACAGACAGCTAGAACCTGTGGCCACCCACAGTCTTAATAATAATAACTTTAAGCTTCAATCAGGGTGAGGATGTAAAGTTACTTCCCATAGAGTTGTCACAAAGAGAAAAGGTTTAAATGGAGTTTTGCTTTTGGAGCCAGCCTCAAGTGGCCCTCGAGGAACTCCAACTTCATGTTCCAGTCCTGGATGTTGCCATTCTGCTGCTTGCTTAATCAAGATCATATTTTCCAGTTTGTTCCCCGATGCGCTCTCTGTTTCTAGCTGTGTATAGTTCAAGGGCTCGTGTTTTCACATTCTCTTTTATGAAATAACAAGTAAAAGAATCCATGATGTTGCTGTTCTCATCTGGTCTGTCCCCTTCTCATCTCATGCTATGTGATTTGGTAAATTGCTCAGGGAAATAATGCGTTTCCCTTGCTTAAAAAAAGGGGGGGGGTGCCTGTAAAAGGCAGTGCATAACTTAAGGGGAATATTTATGGGTGAGCCGGTACAAATTCAAATCAAATCCTCATGTCGATGAAGAAGAAAAACAAAATTACCCAACGCTCTGAGGACAAACCTGCCATTTCTTTATTTTCATACATGTGATTTAGTCAACATCAGCTGTCATCCTTTCCTCTTCCTGGTATAGATTCAATCCAGTGACACACACAAAAAGCAATGTTGTAAATTTTACCAGTGGTGCTAATTATGCCTAAAGGCAAAAAAACTGCTCTAGCTAAGGCTCTGGTTAAATTTATTTTCTCGTTAGGCTCATAAAAACAAGACTGTGGTTGACATTTTTTACAGTTACGGGATAGATTTAGTTTTTGTTTTGTTTTTTTCTGTCCATGTTGAACATAAAGAGATCATTTGCCTAATAATCAGGGATCGTGCATTCTCATGATCAACAATGGAAGTTTAGAAACAGTGAGCTGTCAAGTTGGGCTACTGCTCTGTAGCCTGCTTTGTGATTTACTTTATTTCAAAGTAGCTATTCCCTGAGAAGTTTCCCAAGTCCTGAGGCCCCATTTGGGCTTCTCTTGTTTCACAAAACAGCAAACAGGCTGCCAGGTGTAAAAAATATATATATTTTTTAATACTGGTGCATTTGTGTGTGTTTTCCTTATTTTCTCTTACCCTTCTACCACCACCCCCACACCCTTTTTTTTCTATGCTTCCCCTCCCCTGCAGATCCCCTCTGCCGGCCAGCTAATGGAGGCTGTGCGCGTGAAGATGAAGGAGAGGAAAGTGCTGACAGAAGAGCTGGCCACGCTCGCAACACCAGTCAGCGAAAGGCCTGACTCCCTGGGCTGAGGCTGGGAAAACTGTCATCCTCTTCTTTTCCTCCCTCCCTTCTTCTCTCCCTCCCCAGCTCCTACTCGGTGGGAGCCGGGCTGAGCCAAGCTGGGCCGGGGCAGCAGAACCAATATTTGTGAGAAAAGCGCTGTCGACTCACTCTGGGCCACTAGCTCAACGCAGCACCCCAGCTTTTGTAAATGAGCCCTCGACATCTGTGTTAGCACTCACTGCACTATGTCTATCAGACAGGGCCCTTTGGTGCCAAGCTAATTTACGGTGCAGCC
Organism: Pterophyllum scalare; assembly: GCA_024447675.2. NCBI lineage: Eukaryota > Metazoa > Chordata > Actinopteri > Cichliformes > Cichlidae > Pterophyllum > Pterophyllum scalare. Next base: position 131,863 of record JAMQGT020000244.1, on the reverse strand, counting down.
ACTCTCCTCTGCGCTCAACGCAGACCTGGGGTGATAAGGCAAATGCTTACTCTAATGTTTAAATTACACTTTTTAAAACTTTCTTTTACCCCTTCCCCCTAATTTATTTGGCACCTCAAGGAGTTTGGGTTGCAGGGACTTGACCTACCAATGCCTAGTCGACACTTTCAGAAGGTCCAAAGCAAGAGAGAGCAGAATATTCACGGCAAAGAGCTCCAGAGCATGTTACCCTCAGAGATACAGTCCAGTGATTGAACCCTACTCTGTTCCATTTTATGAAATGCACTGCAAGTGTTTAATTTTGATGGATATTTTTAAAGCATCTATTCATTATTTGTTGGGTAATTATGTTAAGTATTGCTTGATTTGCTTAATTTCTAAATAAAAGCCCATTTACTCTCTGAAGTCTGCGTTTTTTGTGATAGTGTCATTTGCCTTGTGTTCTCTATTTTGCTTGTTCTATCAGTTCAAAGGACTGTCAGTCAGTGTGTGATGGTGACTGAGGATGCTCAGCTGGACTGCAGGGTTCTCACACCTTTCTTGTGATTGACAGCTGCCTGTTGGCATGGTTCCTGTCTGTAACAAGTGGCCCCTGCTGCTGACATCATTAATAAGGGTCTGGATGAGCACACACACACAGAGCAGTGGTGTACAAGAGGAGCGGTTCCATCCTTGACATAGCTACCTCCATTTCCTTTTATCTGTTCCCCTTGTCCTTCCTCTCTTATTATTCATTTTGAATATTAAACCATGATCCAGGTCTCTGTCCTTGAGTTTGCATCCTACACAAGAGACCCCACATGCCTCCTTTGAAATTACTTCTTTTTTACTCCTTTCTTTACCTCTTCTGGCTTTTGGTTGTTTTGTTTTTTTCCTGAATAACCACTTTCCTCCTTCCTTTTTTATTATGTGTAATAAACAGTGGCATGAAGGATCCTCCGTTCAAGAATTAAAAAGAAATAATTCCACTTTTTAATCCCCCCTCCTTTCTCAAATATATGCTAATGATGTCGTTTTCCTTTATCTTTTTATAATAAAGGATTAGGCCAGGACTGTCTCTAGCTGCAACTCGGGGACCAATTTAGCTAGGATCCAGGAGAGACAAACCCTAGTGGTTAATTACCATTCATTAACATAGTTTGCATCTTTTCTTCTTCTCCAATACCCATGGGCAAGCTATTGTCAATATTTGTCCCATATAAATTTCTTCACTCTCTTTTCCAGTCACTGTCCTCCAGCGTAACGTGGCTAATGACAAACATTAATAACTCAGAGAAATCCGGTGGCATCGTGGGTAAAGAAAAGCAAAACATCACAGAGCCCCCACCCCTCGCTGTCTATTTCTATTTCTCTCTCTTCCTTTTAGCGTGCAATGCACAGTCAACATATTTGCTCGCTGAAACCCGCCATCCGGCCTCAGCTTTCTGTGACATATTCAAATGTGGGCCCCCCTCAGCTGGTACTCCCTTGGGTTTAATTAACCTGGCCTTGCCTCTGACGCTCCCTCAGTGAAGATGTTAAAATGATCTTGAAAACACCCTTCAAATAACACCCCCCCCCCGCCGCCCCGCCCTCCAAACCAATACACACACACTCATTTCTTCCACTAGGCACTGTATATATCAGCTCCCCTTTTTTTCCCCTCTGTGTAGGAATGGCGTGCCATACCCTTCTTTTCTTCTCTTTCACTCTCTCCTTGTCTTCCACCTTTCTTTTCTTGTACAGCTCTCATTAAAAGGGGCTTCCAGTGGGAATTACTTTGATCAGTAGTTCCAAATGCAAAGTTTTTCTGCCTTCCTCTTTTATTCATTCCAACACAATTGCAGTGTCATTTTCACTCTCTCTCTGTCTTCTCTTTTTAAATCCAACTTTCATGTATGCTTTCTTTCGGCAGATTCCTACAGGAGATCGTTCCTGAAGGGATAGAAAAGGTTAGGGTTACAGGTTGACTTTGGGGTTCATCGAGAATTTCTGTGCATGCATGTTGTTTGTCCCAGGGCTTTTTTTCTGGTACTTTTAAGTTCCCTTTGTCTGGTGAGTGTGTGCCACTTGGGTGGGAAGGCAGGTAGACCTAAGTACAAAGAAAAGTAACGCACAAACTGAGAATTTCTTCTGCCTCCGTCTGATACACAATTAATCCTTGCCGATCTCGTCAGCCAGCTGTGGAGTGAACAGAAAACAGCCTCTGGTGATTTCCTTTACTTCACTGACACAGTTTCACACCCCAGCTATTGCTGCCAATACATCAGACTGCTTTGATTTTGCCGGCACAGGCACTTGGCACAGTCTAAAATAACAAGGTGCTTGTGACATATAGCCAAATGTGTTTTCAACAAATGTATAATGCAGCATGTTTACAGTGTTCATTGTGTTTATCCTCCATGTTTGATCCACAGAGAGATGCTTCAGTAATAAAAAGGTAGATGCTGTTCACTGGGTGTATGACAGCTAAAGCTCTCAGACTTGGCATGTCAGTATATCCATATATAATGCTCTGTTAATGTTGCATCATATGGCACCTACAAAGAAGAAAAAGGATTCTCAGTGTGTCCTGATGCACATATGCTCTGTGTACAGTCTCATTGATCTTCACTTGAACAAGTCCCTTATCCTTCTCTTCTGTGCTCCAGACATGAAACGGCAGCAGATTATGGGTGGATGCAGCCCGCCGTGGGAAGCTAGGGAGCAGATAAAAAGGCAAGCCACTCCTGGGAATAAAGCTATGTTTTGATGTTATGTGATGAAGCAGAGCCACAGGGTGAGAGGAAGGGGAAAGCTTACGAGATCCACCTATCTAATATGTAGTATGCACTGGATATCTTTTTGGGGGGGGGGGGTTTTCTCCTTCTCTGTCATTTGGCTGCTCCACCATAGCCGGGCTCTTCCAGCACTTTTATTGTTCTTTGACACTTTCGTGGTCCCCGTGGACTGTCATGAGCTTTGTTCACGGCAGCTGTCTCTCTAAAGCCATGGCCAAAGCTTCTGGCAGGAAAAGACAAAAAAGGGGGAATGAGAAAGATGTTGATCTGAGTCTTAATCCACCTATTCTTACAGCACAGGACTGAAGCCGCCGTCCTCGACAATACCTCAGAGAGAAGTGGCTCTTCAGTGAGACTCCCTGAACCCTCTGGTGTCCTTATGATTAGTGTGGGATGTTGTCTCAAATGACGTTGAAAATGTTCGTGCTACAATCTGTTAATACTTAAACATATATATATATATATATATATATATATATATATATATATATATATATATATATATATATATATATATATATATAGTCAAACATTTTCCATTTTGAAACATGCCCAGTCTCCTCAAGCAGTCTCCTGAGGTTTCAACTTCATTAGTTGGCACACTATCCATCATACAATTGTTGCTGTATATACATTCAGAATCAAAACAGGATCAGTCTTCATTTATCCTATATTTACCTCTTCCAAAATCCAGGCAGCCAGTCCTTTGTTTTCTGCTCTGGCATATATAATAACACCTTAGTTTAAGTTGTACAGCTCCTCGAGAAAGCACCTCTCCACCTTGACTAACTTTTCCGAGTGCTCATTAGCGGACTGGCTGAAGTTCGGAGGGTATGAAGCAGGCCGACAGATCACCCCCTGTAAAGTAGCACACCTCAGGTAATCACAGTAATGAATTCTAGCACCGCACACACACATCCACCCCTGTGTCCCTTTCTTTATTTCCCTTTACTTACTTTCTCCCTCTTCTTCCACAGTGGGGAAACGGGTCGGTGCATGAAGTGCCAGACAACAAAGTGTTTGTTTGCATAATATTAGCACTGCGCACTTGCATGCAATGGCGGGGGCCTGACTGCAGCTTTGTGCTTGACTGGAGGCTTCCCAGTGAAACACAGTGTGAGGCAGGGCGAGCATCACTGGGACCAATTAGAGCAGAGCACAGGGTACATTGGCATGTTAGAGTGGAGGTGAGATGGCGTGGGGGTCTGTACTGAGACCTTATGAGACACACAAACACATGACTGCAGCCTGGCTCATGTTTCGCTGTTTGTCTCTGGTGGCGTCACCCTGGCATATGTGTGACAAATGACCCCTGGTCTGCTGTAGAAGTCAGTCCTTTCATTTTCCTATTTGTACCTACACACACACACACACACACAGATTTATAAAGGATACATTGTGTCTTTCTTCAGGGCTTTATTTATAATGAAATATAAACACAACCATTTGCTAATGTTTTAACGATTAATATAAAAAAAGTTTCTTGTGGTTTGTTGCCTCAGAGGTAAAAGAAACAAGCAGGGGAATGTGATTCACAGTCTGTTTAGCTTTACAGATGCAGACAGTGAATATAAAGTAGCACATTCCTGAGCTTTCAAATACATTTTTTAGTAAAAGACCATGGTGAGTAAATAATAACTAAATTTTAACGATCAGATTTTAAGAAAATCGGTTCTGATGGTCTGATGATGAGCCACCTTCACTTAATCGGAGCAAAGGAACATAACGTTCTCTCCAAGCTTTTATAAAACAGATGTCCTGGTCTGTGAACACAGGCACCGTCCAAAGGCCCCTTGTGCCTGTGATTTCACTTTTAAGTCACCTCACAGGAGTTCAGATGATAGGTGAGGCCTGCCATAGAGGACTTCTGTGTGGCTTTAAAGAGGTTCTGACAAACCATCTAGAGAAGGAAGTAGGTCTTTGCTCAGGTGCTTTTTCAGCAGGAGGTCTTAGCCAGGTGTATTTCGGTGATGGAATACTTTGAGGAACTCCTCAGTGGAGTTTGAAGACTTGTTTGAAACCATTCCCATTTCAATGGCAGAACTCAGAAAGACAGTCACACGGTATGCAGTGACTCAGATTAGCCCTACTTTTAAAAGCTGGTGCTACATTGGATCGACCCTGCTGTGTTAACAAAGCTAAACCTAAATACCAGGCACAACAGAGCTCTGTCCCTCCCTCTGATCCAACATAGTATCGGCCTTCTTAAAATGTCAGACTACAGTGCTTGTTCTGAATACTTGGTTGATTTATTCCTCAACCATTTCAAGGCATGTTATAGCGCAGTGTGCTGGAAGATAGCCAACTGTATGCAAATTCTTTCAGAGTCATGGAAAGGTGAATCAGTTCTTCAGCTCATGCAAAGTGACGCTGATGGAAGTTTAACCGTCTCTACATGCTGTATGCTCCCCTCAAATTTTTTTTTAATAAATTCATGAATAAAGAAACCATTTCCAACATAAATTTTTCTTTTTCTTTATTTTTAAGCTGAAGGAATCTCCTCATGTATTGAACATTTTAGATAAATGTACTGTATTTACATTCATAGACTATCAGATTTTTTTTAAAGCAACTGAATTTAAATGCAAGGATGCTGATTTGTTTCAGACTCCTTGTCACAAATGCCTTGTGATTTAAATCAAATCTGTCTTTGAGCCCAAGTGAGGAGTGAAGAGTCTCCAGTTGGTGAGGATCTTCACCTTTAGTAAAAGACATAGTTCTGATCTTGTTAGACTTTGGTCTTTAGGTTTGATTGAGTGTCAGCACATCTGAGTCTTGATACTGTATTAAAGTGGAAGATTTAATTTCGGCAGTTTTGTATCAGACATACAAAAAGAAACCCATAGACTTCTGGTGCACAGTTTTACGGACAGATGAAACAAAAGTCATATTCTACAAATTGATGGAGTAATGTGGAGAGAAGAAAGCTCATGACCCAGAGCACCACCTCATCTATCAAACAGGTTGGCTCAGTTATGGCTGCCAGTGAAACTGGCACACTGGCATTTATTGATGATTTCACTACGGATGGACGCAACAGGATTTATGCAGTACTATAGAGGAGCTTACTGTGTGCTCAGATTCGGCCAAATATGTCAAAACTCACTGGATGAAAATTCATTATTTAGCAGGACAGCAATCCTAAACATATGGCTAAAGCAGTAAAGAATTTTTAAGGGTAAAGACCGGCTGAGTCAGACACCGGTACAGTCATCATAGTCAGACTGAGCTGCATCCTACTTGTAGAACCAACTAAAAGCTGAGGGACTCTACAAGCAACAGTTTAAGCCAGCCGCAGAGGAGGCCTGGGCCTGTAAAAAGGCATGTGCAAACCAAAATAAAAGTCTTGTCCCATAAGTGACTTCAAGTGGAGGTAGCATAAGGATTTGGAGCTATTTTGAAGCCTCTGGGCCTGTCCAGCTCACCATCAGTGAGGAAGTTATTAACTGTGTTAGTGTCTGCTAGTTGAAGCTCAGAAGAAGTTGGATGACGTAACATTAAAGTGATCCCAAACACTGAAGGAATTCTCATATAATGTGGCATTAATAATATGGCTGAGCTGAAATGGTTCTGAAAGGAAGAACGGTCCAGAATTCCTCCTGAATCACTGAATGTTGTTCATGTCTGAAAGCAGCTACAGCTTGTTTAAGGCTGTTTCTGCCAAAGCTCGTTCAACTCTTATTGCCAAAGGCTTTCACTTAGACAGTTTTTTCCATTCAGTAAATAAAAACAAGATCACGACTATGTGTGTGTTACTTGCTTAAGCACACTGTTATCAAACCTGTGGCTTCAGTGAACATCAGATCACAGTTTATGTTCAGTTGATGCAGAATACCAGCCATTTGCAAAGGATCCACACGTTTGCTTGTATATTCTTTTAATTCCAGCTTCCTGTGTGCAAACACTGTTAAAAAAAAAAAAAGTATACCCTCTCTTGATTCTAAGGTTTTACATATCAAAACATTTTTAAAAATAATTGTGGAGTGAAATTGTGTCATGCAACAGGACAATGGTCTTAAGCATAGCAGCGAATGTACAACAGAGTGGCTGAAAAAGAAAAGAAGCGAGGTGCTGCAATGGCCTGGTCAAAGTCCAGAACTCCTCCACAGGGATGTGAGAGACTGATAAATGATTACTTCAAGCTATTGTTATTAAAGGTGGTTCAATGAGATATTGAATCATGGAGTGTAGTTTTTCATGCACTACTTATGCATTTTGGCTTAAAATTTTACATGGTGTATTATATAATGCATTATTTTACATCTCAGGTTGTATTTAAATAATTTTAGAACTGATTGAGGACCAGATGATTTTTTAAAATTATGTCCTAATATGTAAAATCTTAGAATTGAAAGAAGATCGTTTTATCGTGACTGTAGATGAGACGAGTGGTCAGTGGAATAAAGTTAAGGACAGTATTCTTTGACTTCAGCTCAGCATTTATGGGAAAAGTACAGTTGAGACTTATTGTCTCCTGAGGTGAGACAAATGGACGGTCACCTGAAGAAACACATGTACACAATCCCTGACCCGAGGGAGTGAGTGGCTCATGAGAGCTGCCCACTGAGGCCAGTGAGCTATAAAACTGAGAAGAGTTTGAAACCACCGCCAATCCTATGGAGCCTATTGCAAGGTATTTTCTGTTTCTCATGGAGTTCAACTTTAGTGCATCATCTTTGACCACTAGATGGAACCAAAACATCATGGGGTTTTTTTTGTTTTTTTGGGGGGGGGGGTCCGGTCTGTGGACAGACATTTCTTTAAAATTTCACAAAAATGGTATACACTTTTAATTATGACATCCATGAAATTCTCGTGACAGGCCCGTTGTCGGATAAAACTGCAAGCTTCATCGGCCTTACAGTTCAGTAACTGCTCTCAGTGACACATTTTCAGGATTACCTTAAGTCACTAAACTGAAATCACTCTCCTTTTGTTTGTTTTAGTCCAGCAGAAATAGAAATAATAAATATAAATGTCTCTAAATCCGTGTTCGGAGATTCACCACATGATGGTGCCACTAACACAGCAAATGCTGCTTATTTTCACCAGTTCTGCCTCACATGCTCTTCTGTGCTGTAATGGCCTTGGTTATTACTAGATAATGCAGAAACTGTTGGTAGGATTACAGTTTGTACTTTAACCATCAACATCTACCGTCACTTAAGAAGTGTGAATGTGTGCGCGGTATCAGGTGTTCATATTTTACATACAGTATGACTACATACAGAAATAGAAATGTTCCAGCATATTTGCATTATAAAATGTAAAGCGGCCTATAAATGTGTTGTCTGGTCTCATTGCACATACTGGAGTCTAATCGTAGAGACCTTTACTTCAGTAATCACTTTGGTGGTGCCAGCGTTTCTGCATTTCTCACACCCAATACGTGTCCCGCTGCTGAGAAGCACACCTCCTACCACAGACAAATGGACACAGCACCACTTTTACCGCCTGTCGTTTGCATTTTATCCGTAGCGGGTTTTTTCGGGGAGAAGTTGTATATTTGAAGGTTTGCAGGATGATTTGCACAATTCACAAATTCTAATTAGAGTTCATGCAGAAAGAATCAAAATTTTTAAAAAAAAAACGCTATTATACAACCTCGATTTGTTTCATTAAAGTACGTCACGGCCACAGATATGGCCACATTTATGATTTTATGGCCAATTTTGTGATCATCACCCCGAGTCTTATTCCAGCACTGTAATAGGGGCCATATGGGATGCGTCTCTGACTGTCTGCCCAAGTGGCTAGTAGACAGTAGACCAGCCATCTGGCGCCGTGGGGGTGCAGCTGAGCTGACAAATGTGTTCAGGTGACTTCTTAGCTTTAATTCAGACCCATTACTCGCATTAGTCGTGCAGTTTCGTGCAGGCTTTTAATCGTCGCAGTTAATGAATGTCATGATTAATGCACCGAGTCTGGATCTGAGAAGGAAGGAGGGTGATGGCGTTAGTGTGTTAAAACTTGGGATTTTGCACCCTAACGCTCAATGTACGCACACTGCTGTTACAAGCTACATCTAAAGGACGTGACGGAAGGTGACAGTGAATATCCGCACTCCGTTTAAGTCTCTGTGTAAACGCAAGCCAGCATGTAATTCTGCGCCAAAACAGTTTTTGTGCCGTCACTCACTAGCAGGGTTTAAAACGTAAACTGACGAAGAAGTAAAGTTCATGATTTGGCTATGTGACTGTGTGATAATCTTATTAACGCACATGCTTTGGGTAGTTAGGAACTGACTTCACTTAAGAATCTTATTTTCCACGATATAAAACAAAAGTCTACGGCTTTACCACACAGGCTAAAAATAAAAACAAGGCAAATACGAGGACAACGTAACTTTAAAACGTCGGGGTCCAACATTGCCCGTTCGTGTGCTTAACACAATATGTTTCTGCTAAATGGTGTTTTGTTATATAGTTAATTAAGGCGGAATTAATGTTGCTTTTTTATTTCATTCTCTTTTCGCCTCACTTCTGTATTCTTCTCCGCGGTCCAAAAGCTTGTGTAGGTTTACGCACATTAGTATGGTACATTGCTTTTCTCAATTAATCGTTAGTTTTGCAGCCGAACCCCTATAGTATCCAGTCATGGTGGCTCTGTGTCATTTAGAGACTTTCCGGAGGATGATAACAAAAATGATTTGTTTGTTGTACTGTTGTTATTTCGGGTGGGACGGCTCTCTCATTTGAGGTATAGGCGCTGTCCAGGGTGCTGGAGACGTTGAAGCGCAGCTTATGCTGTAGGGTGCAAGTCACCGTAGAGGTGTAAAAGGTCATACTTCTTTCTTTCTTCCCTCCGTCCCATTTACACATCTCATTTGGGTGCAGTGCACCAAGTCCTATAGAGCTACCACCTAGATCATCTCCAGTCTTTAGATATCAAGAGTAATGTTACCCTTTTTCTTGGTAATCACATCGTGTAAGTTTTGCGCCCTTCTGCTAAACGAGCTTAGATTAGAAATACCTCAACCTCCTTTTAGAATTCAGCTGTAGTGGTGAGGCGGCCGCTTTAAACTGAGCAGGCTCCTACGTCAGAGCCGTTTAAGACATGTGGGTTTGACATCCAATAGCCTGGTAAGGTCTTTAGTCAACCTCTTTCTCACAGGAGATCCCTCTGGTGAAGACCAGTGTAGACGGGAGTTAGTCACAGCTGCAAGATCACCAGATTAAATTGGGAGCGAGATTCCTTGCTCACACCTGCAGCACCAGTTCACATTCCCAGCTAGAACAAACATTTAGCGACCATGTCTGTAGCGGGGCTGAAAAAGCAATTCCACAAAGCCACTCAGGTAAGAGGATGCGGCGCACGGTGAACCGGTTCTCACTAAATCTTCGAGTTAAAGTGTCACGTTGTCGGGGAGGAGTGGCGTGAGGTTTGGAGAAGCAGAGATTCATCCTTACTCACACTGACGATTCATTAACGTTAATTATCGCTGCACTAACACGTAGTATTTCTGCTAGTTGTGCTCCATCTATTACCTACTACCTCTAGTGTCGTTCTGGTGCTAGGATGCACTCTGCTGAAAAGACTGGCGTGCTGCAGCACTGCACCAACCGAATAATGTATCAGTCATGTTTAACTCTGCATCCTCCGTTTCATTTTACTACGGTTATTCAGTGCCTGACGGGAAGACACGATAATTATTCGGTGCCGCGTTTTGCGTGTTCATATGGGAGCCAGATGGCAAAACAATGTGAGGATAGTAATGTCGGGGACGTCAGTTCGTCTCAGTACCCTTCAGATGACATTCCGCGCAGACAAGCATCAGAGCTGCAGCTCATGGCTGTCGCTCACATTTGCAGTGCGCAAGTAGTAGCCCCTTAAATGAAGGACGAGTTGACTACAGTAGGAACTCCGAGGCGCACCTCATTATGCAATCGTTAAGTGCGCCTTGGCGGAAATCCGCTCCTACCAGCATCAGCACGCCATGACCTTTGCGCCCTCTAAATGCACTTATCGCCTATTGCGGGACACCAGTGATAAATTGAATTGCACTTTCCCCATCCATCACTGAATCATCACTTATTATTATTAGGTGCAAGCCCAGTGTAAAGTTATTTTCTTCAAGGTTACTCAAAGGCTTTCTCAGCCCATCCCACTCATTTTACAATAGTCATATATTGTGTTATTTCAGGTCGAAGTGCATAACCTGAGAGTTTAATCACCCTTAGCCTGGGAGCCAATCGGAGTGCTCTTAAGTGAGACCTTGAAGGCATATAAATAGATCAATCCTCCCAGCTCACCATCAGCTCAAAGGTGTTGAGTGAGTTTTATTTCCTTTAGCTTGGAAACTTGGGGAGGTTGTTCATTTATAGGGCTGAGTCACAATGACGCTGTCCATTAGATTCAGGGCCCTCACTACAAGACACATAGAGCCTGGGTGAGTCACACACACATGTGCTTCCCTCCCCTTCACTGTTCAATAGTTTAGCCAATCTCAGAATGGCCTTAGTGGCAAGTCTCACTTTGCATTGTTCTTCAGCTTTATGAGCAACTGTCAGCTGAGATGGAGGGGAATACTGGCTTGAATGTGGCACTAATAATCGTGTCTATTCAAGGTCTCTGCCTGGTGATATTAAACTCACCTAATTGCATGTTGAAACCGATTAACTGATATTTGAGTAGCAATTTGTGAGGACAGGAGTTTAATAAAACAATTACCAGCTCTAGATCCAATATAGTCATGCAACAGACTCTGTTATTGTATTTTCACTTGATTTCCCAACAGGAGTCATTTACATTATTGTTAATGTCACACTGACATTTGAGAGGCTTGTGTTGATGATGAATCATACATTTTTATTGCATGTTCCTAAACAACAGTGCTTGCAGATCAGAGCTCACTGTGTTATATTTGGAAGACTGGATAGTGTTCAAGAGTTAAGTAAAAGAGAAAAAGCGAAGTAATTGGGAACAATCTCAAATTGCTGTTAACACATTTCTCAGTTTTAATCAAGAGCTCATTTTATCTGATTCGAAAGAGACAGCAGCCCACACAGGGCATTAGATGGCTGCACTGATTGTGTTAATTCTGTGTGATGAGTCTATTGTCACCCATTAGCACAGCTCTCCCTCTCCTTGCAGATGTCCCTTTGCAGCATCGGATGAATCTTTGTATGTGTGTGCGTGCAAAAGTGTACGAGAGAGAGAAAGAGAGGTTGGGGTACACATGAGCATTTATATCTGTAAATATGTGTAGATTTACGTGGCTCCCGATGTGCATGCATAACGAGGTGTTGTTGAGTGTCTAAATATGCAGTGAGTGTATCTGAACTTGGAGATTTTCACTCTGTGCTGTCTTCATTACTCAGTTTTATTCCCAGTGAGATTTAATCAGCTTTAGGCTCACAGTGAGTTATCTCTGTGGTCTCCTGCTGTCTGTTCCTCAACATTATGCACAAACACACACGCACACACACACACACTGACTTCTTCCCCAGACTCCCAGTGGCAGAAGGTTCCCCTCAACCCCTCTGTTCCTGTGCCACAGCCTTGTAATCCAAGCCCAGACTTATGTGGGAAGCAACCCACCAAGCTGGGTAGTTGTACACAGATGACAAATGCTGTTCAACCATACTTTAAGAAGACTGCCACCCCAACAGAAGAAGAGGCAGTTAGTGGATTAAGGTTTAGAACTAGAGATTCAGAACAGTCAGAAAGCAGTATTAAAGAATCTATATCTGTATCTGTTTTAACTTTACGCAAGTCGTACAGTCATTGGCTGTTTTCTCATTGTCATGACTCAGTCCAGCCTAGAGGCAATCAGCCACAGCATTAAAGCCATTAAAACAGCATTAAAACTAATATTGTGTAAGTCCCCTTTGTGTCACCAAAGGGCATGGATGCAGAACCTGTGCTGTCCTGTGGTGTCTGGCACAGGGCTGCAGCAGGAGACGGATTGGGTCCTGGATGGGTATCTGGGCTGTTTGAATGATGGGTCAACACCTTGTGCTTCTTGTTTCATTCCTCAAGCCATTCCTGAGCAGTTTTGAGTTGTGTGGTGGGGCACACTGTCCTTCTGGAGGAGAGCACTGAAGTTATGGAGTGCCAGTGCTTGGTCTGCAGTATGACTGCCAGGACCCCAGGTTTTCCAAACGAACCCTGAACTGATGATCTTTTCTATCCACATTGATTGCTTTTATACTCTGGCTGATCAGTGTAGGTAAAATCACAGAAAAACAAGACTTTAAATTTTTTTTAAGCAAATATGCCCCACAATTCTCTGGTTGCAGCATCCCAGTAGCATTTGCTGATTCTTGTGTTTTTATATAACTGGAAAATTGATTTTGTGGGATTTTGTGGTGTTAACAAATTGCGACGGATGTTTTTCATTCTATTCCAGCAGTTTTTGGAGCAAATTAATATTCAGTTTGTTGAGAAACTGTTCAATTTGACAGATTAAGAAATCATAAATAACTGACTTTTAGAGCAGTGATATATTATAGTTTTTACTCCATATTAGGGTTTATGAAAATGAAGTTGAGGATTATCAGATAGTATAAGTAGCCCAATATACAACCCTTACAGAATAATCACATAAAAATCAAATATCACAGTAACATCAAAATATTTTATATGTGAATTGGAACATATTTTATGCCCTAAAATGCTGCATTGACCTTTTAGCCCAATGTTTCTCTAACTGCTAATTAGGTGTGCGGCTTCTGCCTGGATTTGAAAATAAGGCATCTGCTTTAGCGACTGAAAGTTCTCGTTTTTGTGGAGGAAATTTGGTGCATTTCTTCATTATAGACACTGCTGAGAGAAACGGCTCCTGAAGTTACCTGTTATTTCATGAGCTTCACAAACACACACAAGCTCAGTTTCACTTTTTCATATACATCACAAAATAATTTATTTCACACAACTATAATCACACTTTTTGCTGATAGAATACATCTCTCTCTCTCTCTCTCTCTGTCTCTCTCTCTCTCTCTCTCTCGCTCACTCAAGGACATCGATGCTCACTGTGCTGCATTAATAACGGGGGCCATCTTTAAAAAGAAGGGAAGCATGGGGGCATGAAGGGTAAAACCCAGCAGGTTCACTAGACACCGTTTTTTTTTTTAACTTTATTTATTTAGCCTGCAATCCATTAGTCATTCTCACTATGTGATGTAACTCAGTGTACACTGTAATAGATTATAATGCCTTGAAAGCATTTGGATTTAATTTTTTTTTAAAAAGAAAAAGAAAACCCTGCGAGAATAACAGCAAAATACATTCTTCCTCCTTTTTTCATAAACAGTGTTTCCATCTGTCTTATTTTTAAAGGTGATGATCCCTGACTTATTACATCACAAGTCAACTCCACCTCAGAGTCAAATGAGTCACGCTTAGAGCAGATGCTATATTCACGATGCCTCTGTCATAGTCAGGCTCTGCAGCCAATGGTGTGCGTGGATGTGTGCATGTGGACATGGAGCTTTTTATGTGGGACTGTCCGCTAACTGTATAGAAAATAGATGCTTCTTGTGATGTTTTAATCGGGAGCTATTTTCAGTATCAGTTTTGGAATTTTAGGGCTGCAGTGAGTACATTTTACCTCATTGTAGTGAGCATGTGCTGCAAGCAGGAAGACAAAAATCTGTTCATCAAATAGAAGCTGCGGGAGACAGAGGAGGGAAGGGAAGGGAGGGGGATGAAGAGGGTAGCATGCAAGCTTGAGAATGTGTGCCAGAACCAGTGAGAGAAGAAAATAAAAAACATAAAGGAGAGTCTTTTGGGGGGTTTCACTCTTGCAGCTTTTTCAGATAAAATGGTTTCTTAGCTTCTTCATTGATGTCGAAAAGAAACTGACGAGTTTCCAATCTGGCTCCCTCCATATGAGTCACACTTACATGCACAACATCTAAAGATGCATAATTTAGTTTGTTTAACGTCATGTTGGAATATGTAGGTTCTTGTTGCATAAAATATAATCTGGAAGTGACTAAAATTATAGATGTGTTATAGATCTTGTTCCTGTCTGTAGAATTGTGCATCTTAACTGCACCTCACACACTGAAAAAGCCCATTTTCTTTGTCCAGACTGATCCACAAGAGTTTGATAAGGTAAGTTGCTATCTATGAGTGAATACTGTGCATTCTGCATATGCATACTACCCACGTTTTCAGCTTGTTCTTGGATAATGATCAGCACAGTGTAGTGTAGTGTAGTGTATGCTGTACAGTTTATTAACAACAGTATAGCACACATAAATATTAGTACAAATGTGTGTATTGAAATAATAACAGAATAATTTGGGATACTTTTTCAGTCTATACACTGGTATATCCAGGTAATTATGCTACCCGTTATGTTTTAGTGCATGAGAAATGCTGGAAAACACAGCTGAGGATGCAGTTGAGGAACAGAAATACAAGCAGCCCTGATCTGTTTGCAGATTGAATTATCTGTGAAGATATTTTAGCTACAAGTCAATGGGTAATTGGATTCTGCAGCTATCAGTGTATTGCTATGTGTTTTAAAAACAAGAGGCATTTATTAGATTTAAATGTAGTGTATTTTTTTGCAGTGCATAATGGGAGGGGTGATCCTTTATTTAGTAGTCAGGCCTGGTTCTACGGGAGATTTCCCAGCATGTGTGCTGAATACTAATGTCACAGTTACACATGTGCCACCCTGCTTTTATGATTCTTTAAGTCACTGGGCAATTTATTTTAGTGTGTAGGTGAAAGGCAAATTCTTTAGCATGTAATTCTCTGTGCATACATTTCCATGTACAAGCATTTCCAGCATTACCTCTTGGTTCTGAAAAAGCATGCAATGACAAAATGGGAACGTGCATGGATGGACACCCATGCAAACCCTGGGGACAGCAGTGGGGTCCTTGGATGTGGTTGACGCCTGCAGGGCTTTAGGGCAGCAGATTGCAAGTGGGTGACTCATTCATCCTGGATCCTCGCTATAGGCCTACTGCAGTGCAGCCTAAAACAGATCCAGCTGGGAGATAACAGATGGGGCGGGAGGGATAACAAGAGTGGAGCAAGGAAAGAGATAAGAAAAGAGAGGGAGATAGGAAGCATCCTTGTGCTGATAGGGAGTGGCAGAGAGACAGAGGGAGAATTCACCCAAGAGACGCTGAAGGCTGGAGCAGAAGAACAAACTCACTGAAGTCAGGAGAGAGTGGAGGACAGAAAAAGTCTGCAGGGATTTACTCTCATGCAGGCTGTAGGAAAAGTTCTCACCATGCAGATGTCCACCATAAGGTGAAATGTTTTCCAAAGGCCTGGATGCTCTTCTCAGTCAGCCCAGTGAATCCAGGTTTGGCCAGCAGTGGATCAGCAATGCAGTAAAAGCAATGGTGCACTGGATCCAGTCCAGCAGCACAGTACCTACATTAATGTGCCTCTCATCTTTTTATCTCACTTATTTCTCCCTGCACTGGTGCTTCTAATTACCAGCACTTGCTTGTCATTTCCCTCGATTGGAAGATTTTCCACTGATTCTCACACATTTTGCTGTGTATTGTACAGCACTTGTGTAAACTCTTGTGTGCTTTATAAATAAATTAGACCTTGATGTAGATATATCAAAGCAGCAGTGACAGGTTTTTGACTAGTGTGAAAGTCAAACGCCTCTTCCATCGCCACACCTCAAACAAATCATTAATTTCCCTGACACTGCATTAATCCTCAGGACAGTTTTTATTGACCTTTGAGCGTGTGACTAGCCATCTCCAGAGCCACTACCACACATTTCAGGGAAAAGGTCTTTCCAAAAACAACACAGTAACAGGTCTGACATTCTGTGTATCTAACTGAATCCAATATGTTTGCTCAAATTATTTAATAAGGTTTAAGCAGCTGAAAGTTTGACGACACTAAACATGTGCAGTATAGCGCACATGCAGAGCCTGTGGGCTGAAAACCGGCCTTTGGAGTTGTCATTGTTCTGACATCGGGTTTGTTCTGGGGGTTAAAGACAGTCAGTCACGACCTGCACCATTCCCCATTATTAGCTTGTCCAGTGGCTAGATGCTGCCGGTACACTTTGAATAAGGGCACCAGCGACTTGTGAAATCCCTTCATGCAGTGGAAACGCGAATGAACAGTGTTTAGCCAGTTTAAAATCCGTCAAAGAAGAAGCATGTGCTGAGTGAAAACACTGGTGCCTTCTGCAAATTCAATCATTCTTATTTTGACAGCCGCAGTCGCTAGAGGCTCTCTTTTTTGGTTTCATCACCGCCCGTGGTTTCTCCTTTCACTTCTTTCTCATCCTCCCTCCCTCCCTCTCAGCATCAGTATTCAGGCCATGGTGGATGTTTTATTCAGGACTTGTATATTATGTATTCCTGGCATCAGCCACTGCAAGAGACACTAGCAATGAATTAGGGCTGGTTAAGAGGAATCCTCAGGACCTGTTACTAAGAATTAGGAAAAGGTTATCCTCACCAGATGTAATTCATAGGAAAAAATGAGCATTTGTCCATTTAAATGTTTTTAGATGCTTTTCTTGTGTGAGGATTACAAAGCTGGTGTTCTTGCAGAGAGCAGACAGTGATAGGACTAAGCTCTACTTCAGGAGCTTTCAGGTCACATCATTATTAGCCGTTTTTATAAGCGTGAAGAATGCAGTCAGTTTTCCTGTAAACCTGCTTACTGTGCTGATCACAGGCTTTTGTTGAGCTGCCTGCGCAGTGTGGACATGTTGAGGGATCTTTGCAATGCAATTTGGAGATGTGTGTGCGTTTATTGTGCATTCACTTGGAGTTAGAGGTCATTTTCCAAGTCGCATAGAACCACCATGTTTTGGATTTAAGCAGCCCCCCAAAAAGCTTTGTGTTAATCATACGACTCGGTTATGATTCGTAATACTGTTACAGCAGAACTGATCAAACATTTGACAGCCGGTGATTGTAAGTAGACAAGTACTGCACTTAAATGAGGTTTTCAGGCACCATTTATTCATTTTACTTATATTTATTTTGTATTATTTTATATTTTCTGATACAACCCGTAGTTACAGCTGAAAGTCTGTGCAGTGTTACAGACTAAAATAGTTGCTCCTAATCTCATCAGTGGCATCAGCTAGCCACTAGCAGTGCTACTAAACAGAATTTTCTCTATTCAGATGTTTCATTATATTAAATATTTCATAAATGAGGAGGGATTACAAAAATCAGATAATCAGTACAATTATTGTAGCCCAAGTTTGTTTTTCACATGTAATATGACAAATACAGGATTTCTGTGATTGTTGCTGACTTAATTGTTGAATTGTTGTATTTCTATTTGAATGACGAAGCTCATCTTGTCCATTATATACCAGATGGGTTTCATTCCCTTACTGCAGATGGTGGACAAGAAAAGAGTGGAACAGGAAAAGGAGCAAATCAAGTGGGTGGAAAAAATCTAGAAAAGAGGGATGAGTTGCGAAGAGTGAGCAGGAAGAGACGAGAGAAGGAAGTAATGGAGTTAAGTGGAAAGAAGTGGAGGATGTTGGGAACAAAAGTGAAGAGGAGGCAGCTCTTTGTGTCATCAGTTTAATGCCTAAATTGGCTCATGAATGGGCAATAATAAAGACTGGGAACAGAAAATAATTTACTGTACCTACATGTCTGCTAAAGCAACTTTCCAGCTGCTGAAAAAACAAAAAATCAACCTCAACCCCACCCCCACCCACCCGCTGAAGACAGCAGCCTCACACCAGCTGTGAGGGTAAGACTGAATGGCTTGTCAGGGATTATACTCAGATTAATCGGAGCACAGTGACTTTGCATCATATTTGAGCTGTGTGCAAGCCAAAATCAGAGCGCTGCACAGTAATCTGCGAAACGTGCTGCATGTGCCGGACAAGACTGCAAAATATACCATGTGACAGAGATTCATGACTCTGCCGCCAGACCGTTTTTTTTTTTTAGTGAATTCATTCAGAGATTTAAATGTAGCCTTCTCTTTATTTTATTGAACTACATATTAAGTTGATTAAAAATGGTGTGAGGATCATCATTAAGTATAATACAATAAATATTCCCTCAAAATATTTATTTTCTTAGTAGTACATAATTGTAGTAAATTGTTCTAACCAAACAGTCACTATAATGTCCTGTAATTGCCTTCATCTAATTCTTTGCTGTGCAGTTTTATTTGCAATTATTTGTTTGGCTCAAAACGCTGTATAAACAAGCCCTTTTATCACCTTCTAGATTTATAAAAATGTGTTGCAGACTTATTTTTCTTAATATGACAAACACCACCCACAGACAATGCTGTGGATGAGACATCTTGACTCAAGAGCAAATATAAGATTTTTTTTTTCATTAGAAGGCAGCAGTAGACTTTGTATACAGTAAGTGTGTGTATCTGCAGTCATGAAATATGATGTTTGCAGGAGACATGCAAATAAATTATTACAAGAAGAGCACGGTGTGCATTTTGCAGGAAGTGAGTCAAGAAGATATAGCAATCCTAGAAGAACTGTAATATGTAATGTGTAATATGGGCAGGTACATAAGCATAAGCAGTACACAAACATTTAATGATTTATAATACAACATGTTGTAGTTGTAAGCAGTTAGCTGTGTTTGTATTGTAACTTCTCCTGAGTACCCATACGTGGATGCTGATGAATGAAGAAATAGTGATAATACAGTAAAATGCTTTCAGTTGGTTATTGAAAAATACATTTTATTCTCAATACTGTGCATGTCCATTAATAAACACTTGAAATGTCCTTTAAAAAAGGAAAAGACGACATAATATTTACTGTCGATTTTTCCTTTTTTTGGACTTACTGTTATCCTTTATGGTACAGTGACACTAGAGAAAAACAGCGACCAAGTTTTGTTACCATGTGCAAAGAAATTGCACAAGTCAGTTGCTGTTTTCAAAGTTACTTCGGTGCAATAAGACGGAGTCAATCTGCTATGAATGGGGTCAAGGTGGCAATTACATGCAATCTGTTTGTGTTAATACAGCGGTTAACTGTCACGACCCGCACCATCATCTATCTAATGATGATGCTGCCGTCTGCATCCACAGAAATTCACATCAGCTACTTATAATATAATTTAATTAAAATAGAACAGCTTAGTCGAGTCCCTGCACTCACTGGTGCAGACTCACTCAGATTGTTTGTAATGTGTTGTTAATCTCTCTGTGTTTATAAATGAGACAGCAATTATTTGAAAACCTTCCCCAATCTGTCTGAGAGTCAGTCCAAGTTGGAGCTTGAATGTTTGGAGGTAGGTTGCCTCCCATCAGGCGACCTGTGCAATTGTCTTGTGACTAAAAGTGCTGCACCCTCAACTTCTGGGTGGCAAGTTGGTGGCTGCAACTACTTGTAATAAGTTGCCAAATGCGAAATAAATAAATACATAAAAACTGGAATCACCAGGAAGCCACTGATGTTTCTTTTCTGTCCTATTGTTACTCTAGCAACAATAGCACAGCATCTGATCTATAGCTGGGGTTGTATATCCTTGGATAGCAAAATTAAGGTATTAAGGAAGGAATTAAGGTGGTCTGCAGTGCCTGCATGAGCGCAAACAGGCACTGCAGACCACCTCCTGCCTTTAGAGCTTAAACAAAAGCTGAACCCTTCACAAAGGGAAAATGTTTTAAAGGCCATAGTTATATGGAGGAGTGCTTAATAAACTGGGAACTGACTGTGTAATGACCTTTATAGAGGACACACAGTTTTTTGCCATTTCGCTGTATGCTGCATGTTTCGGTATCTCTTTCTAATGCTTTGAATTTACCGTCTTTCTTCATTAATTTTTTTTTTCTACCTGTAACCTCCTTCCTATTTATTTTTCCCACTGTTGATTTTAAATGGCTGTGACTAATAATTATGCAACAGTCCAAAAGCCCAAAGATATTCTATTTGTGTCTCAAATGTCCCACTTGACAAGAAACTGATTATGATAAAATAGGATGGCACCCAGAAAATTTATCATTTTATCGGGAGGTATTTTTATACATATTACTATATTTTTTGTTTATCAGTATTCGTGTGTTTTTATATTTAATAGAGCGACAGTGCTGATTGCCATTCTGGGTTTCATTGCATTTCAGTTTTTCTGTCCTCTCCTGTCATGACCTCGTTTGTGGACAGGAAATCTAATCAAACCAGACCGGCCTTGAATAGCAGATAGTCAATATTAACTATACAAAATGTCGGACTGCTGAGGCTTTTCAATTTCCTCAGCTTTTATTAGATCTGGCTGCACTGATGATATTGTGTAATTTGTGAAGGATTTGTGAGACTGAAAATTTGTACAAGTGTTTGGGAGAAAGAATCTGTTTTTATTTTGTTTGTTTTTTTAAGGGCTTTTGGATATTAGTGTAAATGCATCACTGCTTGTTTTTATCCCAGATCTGATATTGTGCTGCTCCTAAATCAGGGGTTAGCTTGAAGTTAGAGGAGAAGCACATCATTTATCTTCATCAGCAAAGATAATCAACTTGATTTCACAGAGGGCAACAGTTGTTTGACTCCAATAGGATATATTTTTTTTTAAAAATATACAAAATAAAATACAGGGTTCAAGGACCTCCCCTTTGGTCTTCCAGACCACAGGCACAGCCTGTACACTCCTGGTACATAACGGCAGCAAGTTGTTTTCACTAATGGTGTTTTTCTGCATGCATGCTGTCACAGCACATACACTCAGACACACTGTTGTTTCCACTTATTTGTTCTCCTGCTTTAGACACTTGCCTCTTTTCTTATCATAATTGCTGCTGTAATGTCCTCACCTGTCAAATGATCAGACACAGAGTTCTGTTTTATTCTGTGTAACTTTCTGTTATACTAAAATATTTGAATGGTAATTACAGTAGGTTAGATTTTTAAAAGAATGTCTGCACTCTACGATGTACAGTAGGACTATAAGTTGACATTTGGTGCTGCAATGATTATTTTCCTTTTTAGATTAATCACAAAACACAGTATAGATACAGCAATCTACTGCATCACTTTATTTTGTGTTATGTAAACAGAAAGCATGGCGAGTCATATCAGAGAGCTTATTAATAGTACACATTAATAAAATTGAATAATAATAATAATGATAATACGCTGACACCATAAGGCCCTTAATACTGTAAATGATTGTCTTGATATCATCTTGATATGACTGTGATAGCATTGTTTATTCATGATCATGTGTTAACCTGGGATTCAGATTTGATGATGATTTTTAAATTGCTTGTTTATTCCGACCAACAGCCAAAGATCTGAATTTGCTTTATTCTGTTTACCATCACATACAAGAATCTTGATATTTGAGCGGCTGTGATCAGGAAACCTTTGGCTTTAAAAATATCCACCTATTGTCAAATACAGAAACAGTACAAACAGCGTCATACTGTTATTTTTCATTGAGCCTTGTTATTAATGCTCATGGTTTCTGAGGGAGGACTGTTTTCTGTCATTGACTGATGGAGTGTAGCTACATTTTTTTTCATTAAGTGAGGAGATTGCTTAGGTTTTAAATTAAGAATAACGATCCTGACCATTGTGTGTGACTATGTGTAGATGAGTGAGACACATTTTTTTTTGTTTTGTTTTGTTTTGTTCTTCTTTATTTATTTTTTTTAGTACAAGGTCGAACATTTTCTCAGCAGGGCAGACTAGCGCCTTCACTATCCCTTTCTAAATGTTTGAATTCACCGGCTTTCTTCTTTCATGAATTTATCATCATTCTTGACCCTAAACCGTTTCCCCTGAGAAAAATGATAAACAAAAACAAACACTGTGGCTTCCCACAACACACTAAGAAAGCAGAAGACACACAAAATGGCTGCTGTGTCACTTTCACCAGACCAATTGAGCACCATAATCTGCATTCCAGCTGGATCACATTCACTTGTAAAGAATTATGGGTGCATAATACACTCATCCGCCACTTTATTAGGTACTAGTACCAGGTTGGAAACCCTTTTGCCTTCAGAACTGCCTTAATTCTTTCATGGCACAGATTCAACAAGGTGCTGGAAACATTCCTCAGAGATTTTGGTCCATATTGACATCGTGGCATCACACAATTGCTGCAGATCATTCGAGTGCAGATCCTGATGTGAATCTCTTTGCCGTTATTTACAGTTTACGACAGGAGTGGCGGCACTTTTCTGTTGCCTTAGCCCACTTCCTTCAAGGTTTGACATGTTGTTCGTTCAGAGATGCTCTACTGCATACCTTGGTTTTAGCGAGTGGTTATTTAAATTAGTGCTGCTGGATATTTTCTCATTTCCTGACCATTCTCTGTAAACTCTAAAGATGGTTGCACAGGAAAATCCCCGTAGATCAGCAGTTACTGAAATACTGAGACCAGCCTGTCTGCCACCAGCAACAAATGCCACATTCAGTCACATTTCTATCCCATTCTAATGCTCAGTTTGAATTTCAGCAGCTCATCTCAACGGTGTCTGCCTGCCTAAATATACCGAGTTGCTGCCATTGATCTCTGAGTAGATATTTGCATTAACAAGCAGTTGAACAGGTGTGCCAAACAAAGTGGCCAGTGAGTGTATAATCATTCTATTTCATATTCTGGCACCTGCTACCTTCTCAGATCAGATGTTATTCAAAACTGACACAACAATATGAGCAGCACTTTAATAAGAACTATAATTTACACATGGCACTAATTAAAGTTGAGACTAGTTTAACATCATTTCTTTATGCCTACTAAACTGACAGTCGTGCAGAACTTTATACTCACAAGCAGGCTTAATCTTAAGGATAATGATGTGGCCAGAAAAGTGTGTATTACAGATGCATGCCCACGCGCACTACACACAGCAGGTTGCAACTGAGCTCTTAAATAACTTACATTAATACCGATAGTCAGTGTCCATATCCCAGACAGCACCATCTTTACACCTACACAGATACAACTCACAGTACTGCTGCGTAAACAGAAAAATTATATCACTTCAAATCTGCTGCAAACACAGAACACGTTTTCCTGTTCAGCTTTGTTTTAGAAAAAGTCCTCTGCAGGCCTCGAAGCTCTGTCATTATCTCTTCTGAGAGACACGCTCACGTGAAATGGAAATTACGGTCTGGCAATCAAGTACAGTGAAACAGAATGCTGGCGTGCCGTGATGTGCCATTAAATTTGTATTTGCATCTTATACAGGCGTGTGTTTGAGTAAAGGGTGAGTCACTCCATCTGAAGTTGCATTTTCTTTCAGGATCATGTTCCTCACTGTCTGTTGGTGATAAATGGAAATGAATAACTCTGTCTTTAACCAATAACAATCTAGATTTTTTTTTAATTTATTTTTTTAAAGTAAATGTAGAAAAAGCTGTACACACATTTATTATCTTTAAGTGGTTCCATTTTGGTGTCAGGTAATTCATACCTCCTCTCCTCTAAAAAAAACATAAGCTGCTTTTCAACTTTTTTAGTGTAGTCATTGTGCAACCATAGCACCATATTTGCTGAGTAAGCCCCCAGTTACACAGGCCTAGAGACCGGTCAGTGACCCCCTCTGGCAACTGCTGGTCTCCAGGTAAAATCTCCAACTGCTTGGCAAATGGTTGCTTGAGGTTTCTAGGTCACTTGGTGAAATTGATTACAAAGAGGTATGCAGTACTGCACCAAAAGCCTTGCAATTGCTTTGCTTGCTAGCAGATTGCCACAGATTGCATTCAAGACGCCAACTTGTCTGCAAAAGCTTGCCAACTACTCGCTGAGCAGTAGTGAAATGGAGACCGTCTGCCCTCAAAATAAAAGTGGCTCCTTTTGAAACATGTTGGCTGCAGCAATTAGGGACAACTTTTACTTAGAAGGAGAACATTTTTACTTGCATTCGACTAGCAGTTAACAACTCTTTGCAGAAAATTCGGTGTCTTCCATGCAAATTACAGGCAACCACAGCAATCTGCTAGCAACCAAAGCAATCGCAAGGAGGTTTTTGGTGCCTCTTTGCGACCAGTTTCATCCTAGCAGCTGCCAGTAATCTCCAGGAACCATCCACCAACACTTCTTGATTTTGCATTTTGAAGTTTCAGCAGTGACAGAGGGTACCATATTTGGAAGAGAAGGCGGAGTCAAACTAATGCTAACCTTCTTGGTTAGCAAGCTGCATTCAAAGAGTGTATGGGTGCAGCGGCGCACTCACAGATGGATATATCTTATTGCTCCAAGTAAAAAACAAATGAAATAGGATTTCACTCATCAAACAGTCCTTTAAAGATGCTCCAAAGGGCATCTAAAGCACAAACTCAGTGGAGAGCTCCCTGATATTCAGCAATGTTCTTCAGTACCTCTGTACTGCACTGATTACCGTTCGCTTTTTTCCTATTGTTGTGAAATTAACATGGCACTCTCAGCCACTACAGACGCCTTTGGATCGACTATTTACCTTAATGCTGAATGATTAGGAAAAAATAAGGGTCAGTTTATACTCAGTCTGACTTATGTTGTAAGACATGCTGTTCAGCTCTGTTGAAAAAGTAGTTGCACTTATTTTTGTTTGTGAAAATGTTTCATCTCTCATCCAAGAGACTTCTTCAGTGTTAAAAGTCCCAGATATTTAACTCCCAGTAGGGATTTTCCCCTTTATGGTGGTCCTCAGAGTTGTTGACCCACCCTATAATCATGTGAGTCATTAAGGGCCACGTGAGCCAAGGTGGTTTGAGAGGGGTAAAGGAAGCCATCTATGTCCACTGTTGAACAGAAATGGAGGCCTGCAACACCAGTTATCAGCCATCTGTAACACAGTCTTGGGATCCCTTTCCAGGCATTTCAACCCTTACGCACACCTTGACCCATGTGACCATAATAGCTTGCATGGTGGTAGGGTGGAGTAATGTCTCTCAAAGGATTCACACCTCGGCCCTTGTGAAGGTAAGGACCCACGCCTTAATTTGCTCCTCGGCTCAAGTGACCATTAACGACTCACATGATTACAGAGTGGTTCAGTGATTCTCAGGACCACCTCCAGGGGGACAACCCCTCCATCAGTTTCAGAACTGAAGAAGCCTCTTGGATGAGAGGTGAAACGTCTTCACAAACCAAAAAAGAAGTCCAGTTGCCTTCATTTCAAATCACACTGGCAGACTGACACAACAGACCTTCAGTCTTTCTACTGACTTAAAAAACATTACAATCTCAATCTAGTCTTTAAATCATGTGAAACTCAGCAGTGGGCTAGAAAGTTTTCAGGGCCCTGTTTGTACATTTAGTAATTTTTTAACAGCTTTTAGGCCCAAACACTGAGTAATATTACTGGCCAAAAAAACAAAAAAAACAGTGACGCACATAATTCACTGGACTTTAAAAAAAAAAGTAGACTTCAGTAAACAGGTGAAATTAGCAACCGAGTCAGAAGAGGATTGAGGGGATAGAAGATGAACATGCTGAGCTTTTCACACCTTCCTGTGGTTCCAGGGTAGACCTGCGGGTGGGAATTGTGAAGTAAAGTACTGAGCACTGCACACTTTATGATACGAGCAGCATTAACATGGCAAAAGAGAACCAGCCTCATTTATAATGGAGAAAGGATTATGCTCCTGCGTCACTGTCCCTGCTTTGCCCAAAATCTGCATCCATCAGTATAACTGCCATAATTTGCAAAAATAAAATGCCACGTTTAAAAATAATAACCCGAGAATAACTCAGTACCATAAATAACTTTCAGTCCAATAATTTTTGTCGCGTGTACTCATCCCCTGTCGTTGTCACGTCATCATCATCACGAGTCCCAGTGCTCACAAACTCTGGCACGTTTTTGCCACACAGACACACAGTGCCAGCTGGTTCTCACCCACCGCCGCCGCCACCACCACCCCTCCCTCTTCCCCCTCCTCCCTCTCTCTCCCCCAGTTACTGAGCGTTACATAGAAGGATGTGTGCACAGCTATCTCCCCAGCTACAGATCCCTGCTGTTACATAAGAGCCACGCACAGGCTTACAAATCAGATTATAATAGCCACGGGCCACACACTTAGAGAAGATAGAGGTTAGTGAAGCAACATGGCGGACCTATGGATTGCTGCCGGCATGAGTTTGGAGAGAGAAGTAGCTGGCACCCTGTCTTGTCTGGGTGTTTGTCTGCACTGGTGTCTTACAGCTATTAAGAATGGACTCAGAGGAGCAACTAATGTAAGGCCCCAATTTTGTGTCCCAGTCAGTTGTGTGAGACTGTTGTCAGCCTCACAAGCAGCAGTAATGTTGAATTTTGTCACCACTAATACCTAAAGAGGTCTTGATGTTCAACGGGATTACTGCCATTCTGAAACGGCTGTGTTTGGAGTGGGCACTTTCTGAACACTTTCTGCGATTTAAGAATAATGGAGGGATTTTCCTTGATTCCACAAGAGCACAGGTCTATTATCAGGACAGCTGGTACAAATATAGGGTTACTGGGTGTCCTTAGAAAATCCTGGTCAGCTGAGGTTATAGTTTAGCAGCGTACTGCAGATTTCAGTTAAGGTGAATGCAGTCAAATTGGTGAGTCACAGTCCAAATTCGGAGCGTGGTGTTGCATGAGATGCAAGATGATGAGAACAGTGAGGCCTTGCAGGTATTTGGAGGTGAGAGAAAAACAGAAAACAAGAGAGAAAAGGACACGAGACAAAAAAAAATCTTCTGGGCATTTTTATTCATTTTTTAAACTTTTTTTGGGGGGGGGGTTGTGAATATTTAGTAGTTCATTGTCATATTCACAGCTGACCCAAACATTTCTGTACCTCAGTCCTCTTTTTCACAACATACAAGGGGATAGAGGAGAGAGAAAGAAGGTGATAAACATATCAATTTAACCTTTGTACATACAAAAGTTGTGTGATGACAATGTTGCGTTTACTCTGTAAAGATATCACCCACAATGGTGAAAAAGGACAGTTAAGCAGCAGGTAAATGGATCAGGAGGGGAGGGGTGTTTTAATTCTGACTGGAAGTGTCAGATCGTCCTGTTATTGTCCAGCAGCAGGAGCTGTCCCGCTAATGGCTTCACTAATCACTCTTGTCATTTTTAATCTCCCTCTTCCACCCTGGGTGTATTTAAAGCAGGGGCCTCCGTGTGCCCAGCCTGGATTAGAATAGTGAGCAGGGAGGAGGAGGGGAGGCGTGGGAGGCAGTGGGGAGGAGAGTGACATCAGCAGCACGCTCCTAGTGTGCCTCACATTATGTGCCATGTGACTAATGCTAACAGTACTGTTTTAATACTGAATATACACAGCCTAAGCTAGCATGAAAATGACAGCAGGTCAAAAACGCTTGGATTACATTGATATAGTATTGACAAGTAGGTAATGTACAAATGTACCTCTACATTTGAGCATATATTGTGAACATAGAGACCTTATAGATATGATCCATTTATTAATTATATTTATTATTTTTTTATATATATTAAACACAAGCTAACCTTTCACCCATGGCCTATGATTGGCTTGTGGGAAGTCAGACTGAAAAATCTCAAACTCTACCAGATTGCTGTGTAATTGTTTCCATACATTCTCTATGCAGTCCTGTGAAAAAAAATAAGAGGTTAAGTAGCAGCCAGTTGCAGATAACCAAATTAACTTGATTAATTGATCATTACCAAGTGTGAGCACCTCTCAAAGCAGAAGTTTTGGCAGCATGCTGGTCTGTAGCATTCACTGCTTGTTAATACAATGCCACGGTTACACCCTGCAATCCTCAGAGAAACTACAAAAAACCCCCAAGAGCTAACTCTCAGACTCAACAGGCCTCAGTTAGTCAGTTATTAAATGTTAAAGTTCATGACAATAAAAGCTACTTTTCACAAGAGGTCCCCACAGTGGGTATCTCTGCTTGTTTGATTTGGACAGCATTTTATGCCGGCTGCCCCAGGGGGATTTGTGTCTCTTCCTGGTATTGAACCGGGGCTCTTCATGACAGTACAATTAGAGACCAATTAGAGAACTACTGAACAAGTATGGGGGTTAAGATTCTGGAACAATGTCCTTTGACAGATGAGACCAAAGTGGAGATATTTGTTCAAAATGCAGAGCGCCACATTTGGTGAAAACCAAAGAGCATGTCAGCACAGACACTTCATACCAACAGTGAAACACAGTGATGCAGTGTTGTTTTTCAGGACTTGAGCATCTTTC
The DNA here is from genome assembly GCA_024447675.2 of Pterophyllum scalare. Lineage (NCBI taxonomy): Eukaryota > Metazoa > Chordata > Actinopteri > Cichliformes > Cichlidae > Pterophyllum > Pterophyllum scalare. The sequence continues at coordinate 103,051 of JAMQGT020000244.1, read as the reverse complement.
TGTCCAAGCTTTAGCTGTTGGACAGATGGCCTCAAGGCTACTCCACTCAATTTCCAGCTCAAAATTGTAATCAGTAGTTTGTATGGCCCCTACGTGCTTGTATGCATACCTGACACTGTCAGGGCATGCTCCTAATGGATGGTGTCCTGGAGGATCTCCTCCCAGATCTGGACCAAGGCATCACTGAGCTCCTGGACAGTCTGAGGAGCAACCTGGCAGCATCAAAGGGAACAAAACATAATGTCCCTGAGGTGTTCTATTGGATTTAGGTCAGGTAAGATTGGGGGCAAGTCAGTGGTATCAATTCCTTCATCCTCCAGGAACTGCTTGCATATTCTCACCACATGAGGCTGGGCATTGTCATGCACCAGGAGGAACACAGGACCCACTGCACCAGCGTAGGGTTTCATCCCAATACCTAATGGCAGTCAGGGTGCCGCTGCCTAGCCTGGAGAGGTCTGTGCATCCCTCCATGGATGTCTGCAGACCGTCACTGACCCACCACCAAACCAAACATGCTGAAAGATGTTACAGACAGCATAATGTTCTCCACAGTTTCTCCACACCCTTTCATATGTGCTCAGAGTGAACCTGCTTTTGTGTGAAAAGCATAGGGCAGCAGTGTTGGACCTGCCAATTCTGGTATTCTATGCAAATGCCAGTGAGGCTCCAAGGTACCGGGCAGTGAGCACAGGGTCCACTAGAGGATGTCGGGCCCTCAGGTCACCTTCATGAAGTGTGTTTCTGATTGTTTGTTCAGAGACATTCACACCAGTGACCTGCTGGGGGTCATTTTGTAGGGCTCTGGTAGTGTTCATACTGTTCCTTTTTGCAACTTCTGTAGGATCCATGTGTTACCTCATGTTACCAGTAGTGACACTGACCCTAGCCAAATGCAAAACTAGAGAAAAAATAGTCAGAAAAGATCAGGAGAGAAAAATATTAGTGGCCTCCACCTGTAAAACTATTCCTGTAATAGGAATTGTCCCATCGTTGCCCCTCTGGTGCACCTGTTGTTAATTTTATTAACAGCAAAACAGCTGAAACTGATGAACAACCCCCTCTGCTACTTAACTGACCAGATCAATATCCCAGACATTTAACTTACTTGATGCTCTACTCTGATTAAAAAGTGTTCCTTTAGTTTTTTTGAGCAGTGTCTATTAAGTGCTTTCAAATGCGAGATTATTTTTCAGGACTTCTGTAATTTAACGTCGTTTCAGTGTCCTTGCAGTTTTCCTTTACATTGCAAATTAACTCCTTTTATCCACTGACTGAGATGGCTTCAGTGTTTTTTTTTCTCCCCTAATATAATAACTTTATATTTAGCATGTAACAAAAATATATCCTCTTTTTTCTTCACTCTCTCTCTCTATACAAATATAGCATTCACAAAGGTAGAAGAACCACCCCAGAATGTTTTACAAACTGTAATTAAAAAACACAAAGGCATATGTATACATATGAAAATAATAGCCTCGTTACCTCTGGCTTGTCTGTGCTTGTGCAGATATGACGATGTAGCATTGATTCTGTTGTGTTCTGCAGTGAGTAAGGTAATCTAATCCTGGACTTCCTTTTAAAAGCAACAACAGACGCTTTCTGTGTCAGTGTGCGTCAGCTCGGTTTCATTGCAGCCTTTTAAGAGTATTAACTGATCCTGTCCTACACAGGTGTAAAAGCCTGCTCTTTAAAGTCTCCCGTTGTATTTGCCAGCTGGGTTTTTATTAATCCGTATAGGCAGGTCTTTTAATCAAAGAGCAAGCACTGACGGCCTGCAGGTGAATTATTGTTGGCAGTTAAATATATAAAAGTGAGATTCAGTGTCTGGTAAAGGTTTTATTTTGGCAAGAGTGTTGAATAAAGCCTTTTAAAGTCAGGAGAAAGTCATTCTTCTTTATAGTAATATGCTTATTGGGTTTCTTGCTGCGAGCTTGACTACAAGATCAATTCAACTCTCATATCCTTCACTAAAAACAAAGCTGAAGCTCTCTATGTGTTAGGTAGCCTAGCACATAGAAAGACTGGATACAGGGAGAAAAAGTTGTCCTGGTTTTGTTCAAAATATGAATATACCTACAAGAACTCATTTTATAAATCAGATTTTCCATAAATTAATCAAACATTCATGGATGGATGATAATTGGTTATTAAGCAGATCTGCTGTCCAGGTTGTGCTACAGTTGTGGGCGTTAACCTGCCAGGAAACAATGCAGATGGTGCTAACACTGCTAACATCAGTCACATACTGAGTATCTACTTACTACTATCTACTTATTTGTAGCCTAATGCATTAGTATTAGTATTAATTTAAAACCTCTGTTTAATTGAATATGTACTTAGTTTGCTAGACACACCCCAACCTTCTTCCATAGATTATTGCTGCAGGGTGCAATGAACACTTGCAGCAGGGGAGCAGGCTGAACAGAGGTTCAGTTTTAAGTGTTAATCTTTTGTAGCCATGACTGAACCCAAAGTGTTTTGAAACAGTTGCAAGACGTTTTTATTTTTTACTAATATTTCTTCTGGGTTTTTTTCAGTGCAAACTGCTGCACCACCATGGCAACTACAGTGCAGCGGTTTGCCCAGTAGCAAAAACATCTGAATCTCTATGTTTGTTTTGGCATTTTTGAGTGGAGTTGGAGATTCTAAGGTCTCAGTCAGATAGTTCTACAGATGGGTTGACAAACCCCTGGCCTAGTGACCACCAGTCACTAGGGAAAAATTTGTATTCCTTTACTTGTTGGTGAGTGCGTGCTGGAGGTTGTTGGATGTTGCGCAGTTTCAAAAAGGATGCTGCACCAAAAACCTTGCAGTTGTCTTGCTCACTAACAGATTGCCGAGGTTGCCTGTAGTTTGAAAATGTCGACTGTCTCCAAATGTCTGAAAACTAATTCCCAGGAAGTAGTAGAACTACATTTCAAAAGGCAACTTTGAGCAACCACTTGCCAGCCCATCAGGAAATACATAGTTTTCCCTAGTGACACATGGTTGCCAATCAGTTGCCAGGGCCTAACTGAGGCCTAATTTGGCCATAGGTGTGGATGTGTGTGGTCTGTAAAGATTAGAAAAGTGCTATAAAAATGCCAGTCTGTTCAATTCCATTGCAAACATTTTTATAGCTCACTGAGCTTATCAACCTGTTCTCTACATACTGGTCTTTGCTCTGCAGTGCAATTCAATATATGCTTTTCAATACAAAAAACAGTATCTCAAAGGCATTTGCAAATACAGCAGTACACCACAATACTGTGACCCTGAGCCTAAATAACAACTGCGAATGCAAACCTAAGTTTCTTCATGCACACCCAGATTCTTAACAACTGAAAGCCCAGTATATGTACCCCACCTGTCACCCTATGGCTGCTGGGATAGGCTCCAGCCCCCACCACCACCACCACCACCACAACCTTGAATTAAATATGAGGAAGTAAATTGATAGATGGATTTATTTATTTGGTAGTGTCCCCACAACAAAGGATAATTGTTAATGCACTGTATTACTAATGTGGCTAACATTAACATCATTAGCTTGATTGCAGGTCATGGCAGCTGGTCAGAAGAACTGCTTTTTATGACATGTAAAAAATAACAACAGTTTGTCCATCACCATGGGAAATACATTTGATGGGCACATGGGGAAAGTGTGCAGGAGGAAGGACACATGATGCCCACTCACTCACTGTGACAATTTAGTCATTACAGTGTTTGAACTAAGGAGCTGGGAGGGTAAAGTCCACTCAATGTCCAATCCAACTGACATTTGTGTTCTTGCATGCAGCTCCGCCGGGTAATGTCTTAAAAAGTTCAGGGGTGTGTGAAAATGGCTTCTGAAAAGGGCAGAAACTCACTTTGATTTGAAGCTTCGGGCACTGAAGTAACCGGTTTGGAACACAAACATTGTAGAATGGATGATTTGTGAGGTATTGTGAGCTGGAACTTGAAGATTTCATATTTGGGGGACTGGAATATATCTCCTTTGAACCCGAGAAGGGCTCAAATACGTTTTTACTACTGATGTGAAATGTAGTCATCCCCTCTTTCTGTCCATAAAATCTTCCTCATCTGGCAACATCACTTGTATCCCTGTATTTCTTTAAAAATCTGAATTACACTTTAACTCACAGTGTAGGTTAGCTTGTACAATAAGACTCACAGTCATGGTCATTAGCTATGGATCTTATTCACCTTGCTCTGGGAATTTGTCTTGCAGCATGACAATAAAACAGACCTCACATTTCAACAAGAGAGTAAAGTGGTAAAACTAATGAGTGTGAACAATTTAAAATGGGTAAACATCAATGCAAAAGAAAGAGAATAAGACAGCTGGTCCTGATGATTGGATTCACTTAAATTACTCTTCATCAGAGTAAAATCTTGAACTTGAGAGCTGAATCTCTCAGGAGTAAGGTCACTCATTACATCATCAGCTGTACTAAATCCTGTTGTTGCCACCAAAGTCTCTAAGAATGTAGATGCGCTGTTAAAACATCCATATGAGAGCATGTCAGGACACTGTCTGACCATAGCGATGACGTAATGGATCTTGAGACAAGGGAAGAGGAAGAGCCTTTGGCAAGATCTCCGGGCTACTTTTCTCTCCCCATTTAGCATATTAAATCTAGTCTCATTTGGGTTGTGTGGATGCCAGCCAGATAAAAAAGAAATGAAGAGTGACTATCTTTTTCTGGTTGGAGTCAGTGTTTTTATTTTATGTCTTGTTCCGTGTGGTCTGCTACATTTGTGATGTCAGTCCACCAATTTTAAATAATCTAACAATTATGGGACAGATAACATTTTGTACAGACAGGCAATCCCTAGAAGATTAATCTCAGTAACTCTGATCCGTTGATCTTTGCTCTACACCACCATGAGGAAGAACTCCACTGTATCGAGTGAACGGTCACAACAACTGTTCAAATGCCATGAAATTTGGTACACAGACTTGTACTAATTTTGCAGCTCCCTTAACTTGTTTGCAGCATCATCAGGTCATAATTTTAATCTCTCAGAAACAAAGTATTGGAGCAATTCCTGCAAGGCTGTATCACTTCTGGCCTGCAAAACTAATACAGCCTTGCTAGCAAATTGTGCACACTGAACTGCAACAGCATGAGCATGTTAGCATAATGCTTGTGCTTTTATTAATGTGTGGAGACTGTGCTAAACTGCAGCCTTGCAGAGCTGCAAACACGACTCTACAGTCCTCATATATTTGACCTCCTCCTGATTTGTTTGGATCATTCTGATGTTTATTATTCCACTTAACTGAACTAGCAATTCTTTTAGTAATAGGAAGGAATGTATTATAATTGGAATTCCTCTCCATTCATAAGCATGCTTGACCTTCACTCTGGAGATTGATATGTTTTTTATTTTTATTTTACTTTCACCTGCTGAAAATGTGCAAGGCCTCAATCACACAGGCCTGCTACACTAAAAAAAACACCTTAGAATTGCTTTGGGCACTAGTGGGTCTCCACAGTCTCCAGAGTTTGCATACTCCAGCTTGCATGAGAGATACCAACTTGTCTCCAAACACTTACTAAAAGTTGTGTGTTGCTTCTGCAACCGACACATTTCAAAAGATGCAACTTTTACTTTATAAGCAAAGTACTTTACTTTATAAGCAGCCTCAATTTTCCGGTTTGTGTTACACCTTCTCAAGTGTCACTTGAGAGTAAATAACAAGTATTAGCAGACAAGTCAGCATCTTTCATGCAAACTACGGGCAACCGTTGCAATCAGCTTGCAACCAAAGCAATCACAAGGAGGTTTTTGGTGCGGCAACCCCTTAGCAATCGATTTCACCTGGCAACAGCCAGCAACCACTTACCAACCGCTCGGGGAATATCCATTTTTCCCTAGCGACCAAGGTTGCGATGGGCGTTGGCGACAGGGCTCTAGGCCTGTCTGACTGAGACCTAAATTGTATTAATTTCTCACCTCAAATCTCAGTTGAACATGTGCAAATATGAGCAGGACTTTATGATGTTTTAAAACATGTTTGAAAATGATGTGAAACTTCCACAACTGTAATGTGGAAACTTGAGTCCTCTGGTGCACAGAGACTGAGAAGTGACTTTTCAGTGAAGCAGGAAACAGATTGTATATTGTGGAGAATGAACATTATTTGCATATTAGTAGATTCTTTCAAGTTAGGGTCAAGGCACAAATTATCCTCACAGCACAGTATTTTTATGGCTTTTTTGTTGTTGTTAGTATTTTTTTTTAAGTAGTCTATAGAATGAGGCTCTGGAGCATGGTAAAAAATAAACCTGGCCAAAGATATGCAGTGGAAATCGTATCCCTGCGTTGCTTCTACATGTGGTGGGATTACAAAGCAGCCTCATGTCCATGCACTTACATATATCAGCATTACACGCCTCTGATGTCACAGGTTGCATGTCATCTACTACGACACTGCTGTTATTTCCCGGCAGCCCACTGTGTATTTTACAGTTCTGTGTGTTGGTCGCTTTACACTGCAACTACTGCTGTACAGTTCACCTTGTTGTGTCCTTTCCCTACAGAGGGATGAAAGAGAAGAGTAGGAGGGCTAAGAGACAGTTATGGGTGGAGGGAAGAAAAGCGTAAGGTTGGTCTCTGGATGAGAGACAGATTAGAGGGACAAAAAGAGATCAGCCATGTGTTAAAGCACAGTGACATCTTGGGTTCCCTGGGGAGGTTTTAGATCGTGGGTTTCCTGGCCATTAGGGGACGTCGTCGGCATGTGACACATTTACATTGTGTGTAGTAAGTCACTGGGAGCAGCAGGATCTATCTTCACTCCCACTGTCTTGTGATTGGCTGTGACTTTCTATATGTAGTCCCTTAACATGAGGGAAAGCTCGCATGCATCTTCCCTCCATCAGTGCACTTAAGTGCCATCTCAACAGTTTGCAGCCATCAAAGCGAAATAGTGAATTACTTTGCTCTCCATTTTCAAAGTGTCAGGGGGTTGAATGTGCAGCAACAGCAGCCAGTGCTGGGCAGTAGCATGCACAGCAACACTGTTCCACTTACTCAAAACAGCCACCAACAGCTCATTTATTCCGTCAGTTTCTCTTTCTCTGCAAAGCTGCATGCAGATCCCCACCAATGCTGCTTGTCTGTGTTGTTATTGTATATCTTATTTCTATTGGCTCTGACTTTCTATCTGCAATTAATCTTTAAGACATATGAGTCAGTTGTGTGACACAGTCATATTCATAGAGATAAATATGATATGGGTGAAATTACATCTCTGAATACTGTGTGAGGGTGAGGTTAGTTTGCACCACCCAAGGTCATGAGGCTTGTCCTATCAGATGTGTAAGCTAGTGTTTAAATTCTCACGTAATTTTACAGTTGCTGATCTGGTTAAAGGGATATTTCAAGGGCATTGAAGGCTTCCTTCATTTACAAGCAATGACAATAACAGTTTTCATCACAAATTGATGGAAACAAATATAGATGAATAAATTAAACAGGTTTTATATTTAATGTTACAAAGCTCTCCTATAATGCAAGCCTTTCACTGTGGTTCTGTACATTATTAGCTTTTATTGGTTGCATGCAAATTCAAAACAGCTTCTGAAGTAAAGCGATTAGTCACTGATGTAAATTCTGTAGATTCAGTGCTAAAGCTGTCTGAAAGAACATATACATTTTGCTATATAGTGCATTATATTCATTGTCTGCTGTTTTATTTGCATATGAGTTCTGAATGTCAAACCGATCCATCAGATTGATAGAAAGCACTGTCAGCGGTGTGCATACTACCTTCTGCTTAACCTCCCATGATTTGCAATGCTTTGCTACAGTTCAAAATTACACCTTTAATTTAGACTTTCTCCTCACTGTAGTGAAATATTGAGTGCCAGTTTGGTAGGGAGTAGGTGAGAACCATGAATGAGACATTTGAGACACAACATGTAAATGCAAGATTATGAAAACTTTCCTTGCACATGTCAAACCTGGGGTGCACATGAAGAGTCACAATCATCTAATTCTCCCTGTGGTGTAAGAATAATTGGCACCAAACCTGTGACTGGATCATTATGCACAGATGTTGTTCAGTGCTAACTTTATTGAGCTCACACACTGACTAGATTTTAAAAAAAAAAATTTAAAAAATACTCTCTTCTTTTTATTTTATCCTATTCTTTGTCAGTTTTGTCAGCTCCGACAAGTCGGCGTGTGCTTAGTGTCAAGCACATGTTGATGTTGGCTCTCTTTTAAGAAATCTACATGAAACATGGACGGTTTATTATTTTTTATTTTTTGATTGGTCTGTTCAGTGCAGTTTTGCATCTGAAATTGCACAGCAATCACATGTAATTGCCTACATATAACACTCCAGGTGTAAAGTAGTTCAGGATGTAATTAGCTGGTGTGTTTGGTCATTAGCAGTGTCACTAACCAGGTTGCTGGGTTAAGTTTTTAAATAGCCCACTGCTGATCTGCAAAAAACTATGTTTCATGGTGCAGGTAAGTTTGCTAGGCAGGTAAGTGGGGGGAGGGGAGGGGCGGTCCATTTTTAGTTGAGGGATATTCCTCTTAGATATGCTAGTTGACCTGGACCTATGATGTTCTTTCTACTCCAGGACCTTAGACCGAATCATGGTAGGGTTAGAGGAATTTGTTGCTGCACTATGTGCAGGCTTTCTGGATTGACCGTCTTTTAAGAGTTACAGACAAGTGTGTTTCGAGTGGGCTTGGTAATAAGTGTCATACAGAAAGTGTAAGATTTGAGAGTGGGCTGCAGTTGGTTGAACAAGGAGTACGGGTGGCTGAGCACAAGGAAGCTAAGCACCTTTGAGGGCATGTCTTATCACTGCTATGCGGATGATGTTCAGTTGTATATCTCTTTTAAGCCTGAACATGTTTCTAAGCTACAGATCCTGATTAGGTGCTTAGATTCAATCAAAAGTTGGATGGCTGATAAATTTCTCCAACTTAATGAAGAAAAAGCTGAAGTCCTTGTTTGTGCCTCTGACAGATTTGTGCCTAGAATAATGGTAACTCTTGGTCCCTTTGTCACATTAGGAACCTTGGGGTAACCTTTGACTCTGCTTTTACTCTAGATGTTCATGTCAAATCTCTGGTTCACTCTTGTTTTTACCATTTAAGAAATATTGCTAAGTTAAGTTCCACTGTGTCACGATTTGAACTTGAGATTGTTATTTGTGCATTTATTTCATCACATTTGAAATACTGTAATGCATTGTTTACTTGTCTAAATAAAAATTCCTTGGAGTGTCTCCAGGTTGTTCAGAGTGCTGCTGTGAGGCTTCTGACAAAGTCTTCCAAGTCTTCTCATGTCACACTGTTGTTGATCCAGCTGCACTGGCTCACCATTACATTCAGAGTCCAGTTTAAGATTCTGTTTTTTACTTTTAGAGCTCTTCACGGACCAGCACCAGCTTAGATCAGTGAACTCTTACATCCATACATCATCATCAGGTCTCTAAGGTCATGTGATCAGGGCCTACTGGTTTTACATCATACAAGACTGAAAACTAAAGGAGACAGAGCTTTGCAACAGTGGCTCCCCGAATCTGGAACTCTCTCCCTTTGAGCTCGAGAGCTGTGGATTTATTGGTGTCTTTTAAAAAACCGCTAAAGACTCACCTTTTTAGACTCTCATTTGGTTAGCACTTTGTGATATTTGTCTTGAGAGTTGCTATATAAATACATAGTTTACTAAAGCTGTGACTCACAAACCATGTGAAACATAGATTATGCCAACATTTTTTTTTTAATTCAAAACACATTCATCCATTTTATTGGGTTTTATTGGGGGGTTTTCTGTTGCCACCATGAAAATCAAATCCCTTTTAGTCTTTGATCGTGAGGTCTGACAGAAGAAAGAATCTGATGCGTGATTAACAACAGGAAGTCACACACACCTGATAAGCCAGGCCTGGGCAGGTACCTGTCGCCAGCTAAAGGAGAATTTCATGCTGAGGGGAAATTAACGACAGGAAATGTATCTGGCTGCTGGATTTGTACAATATGTGCATGTGTGTGCGTGTTTTGCGTTGCTGTCAGAATATGGAGCTCTTTCACTAGCGGGATCATAAGAGACTTTGCTACGATGACTCATAAAGCACCAATCCTCAGAAAGTCTTACACTGCATAAACTGCTGCCACAGGCTTAGCCTTATAAACCTGCCGGCTCTGTCTGTCACAGATCATCCCTCTGCATCACACCACCACCACCGGAAAAAACATATCTCACTTTTGCTCACGTAACAAGAGACAATTCATAGTCTCTCATAGTTCACATCACTAAAGAGATGATCAGCACAGGAAACACAAATGCAGGGTGTACAGTGATATTTCTGCTCAAGGAAAGATTTCATCGGCTGACCTTAGCTTTCATGATTTCTTCAGTCACGCATTGTGACATTCCCTGAAAGCATTTTTCCTCCCTCAGTCCATCCTCTGAAGGCTATGTCTGGCCTCGTTGTGTCAGATTGCTGCCCCCTCAAGGCGCCTGGTTGTATCAGAGATTGGTCTCAATGGTGGCAGAGCTGGAAATGTTAGAAAGTGAGGGGACGGGAGTTATTTCTGTATTCATGCCTGTGCACGTGGACTCGTGCCATGTCTGAAGCTATAAATGTAAATGCTTTCAGCGTGTTAGATGCCCATACTTATGTTATCTCTATCAGCAGACATAATGAGACATGATGGAGCATTTCTCTTCAGCAAACCTGGACTTTAAAAAGCAGGAGCTAACTGGAAGTCTTTTCTTCTCAACAAGTTCAATTTGCTTGTCTCTAAATTGGACTTGTCACTAAATTGTATGTGAGTTTCCCTGACCAACTCCGATGGTTAACAGGAAGAAAAAAAGGGAATGACACCCATGTCCTGCACTGATGGCATATGTTTCTATTATGTCATTGTTGGGGGAAAACAACACATTAGCATTGAGAGTACAATCTCAATTATTAATCAGTCAAAAATAAATACAAAATAAAATGATGAAAGTTCATTTTAACCTTAAAATACTCATGTGAGAAATCTTTTATTAGTTGTGTCTGTACTTTGCTAAAGGCTTTTTACATATTTTTGCAAATTCAGTAATTCAATTTATCATCACTGAAAATTGCAAAAATGTCTCTTGACTTCTTGCATTTGAAGCATTTCGGCTTTCAATGATTTGTCGGCCTGACAGTTGTTTTTGTTTGTTTTGCAGAGAGTGAGCGAGAAGGTCGGGGGAGCAGAAGGAACAAAGCTTGATGATGACTTCACTGAAATGGAAAAGGCACGGCTAACCTTCATATTCACATTATCACCTTGTTGTGCAATAACTCATTCTTACTGGACTATCATAACTTTGTTGGACTAACACAGACCTCAAAGACGGCACCACTCTACTGTGTTAACTCTGATTCATAATCCACTGATTTAGTTTTAATACACTGATGTTCTTTTAAAAACACTAAAGTTGTGGAGATATATTTCACACATATTTGCACAAGAGTTTAATTTAAACTCGAGAGCTGCAAGAGATGCATGCTCTAATTGCCTGTTTACCTCAAACCCTTTTTGAGACTTGCTACTCCTCTTAAAGTATTGGTCAGGTTTTAGTGATATTAATTTGTCCTGGAATTGAATGTTTCTGATCCTCCCTGCACTCCTCAGTGAATTTGAATTCTCATTCATTTGTGCAATACAGCCAACCAATGACAGTAAAACTTATCACTCTCTTTCTGTACTTCACGTATTACAATAACCTGTGAATTATGATGGATCATGAGCTACACTGACCTTCTGGTTGTTACAGTCTGCCTCATTTCTTACCTGTCATTGTTTCCATACCTTGTGTGCCTGTCTCCTTCCACATTGTGGGTTATAGAAGGTGGACGCCACGGCTCGAGCGGTGCTCGACATCATCACAAAGACTACTGAGTATCTGCAGCCAAACCCAGGTAACATGAACAATCTGTGCAGGATTTTCAGCTCCATTTGATGATTTTTTTTTTCTCATTTATTTAGATTTCTCCCAATGAAATCAAAATCACAGGAACACACAAAACATATCACTGTGCATCTAAGCAAGAACTCACACAAAAGGCCCCATGCAGTAGTAGCCAAACGTTTGCGCACCCCTAGTGTACAGGTGCTGGTCATAAAATTAGAATATCATGAAAAAGTTTATTTATTTCAGTAATTCCATTCAAAAAGTGAAACTTGTATATTATATTCATTACACACAGACTGATATATTTCAAATGTTTGTTTCTTTTAATTTTGGTGATTATAACTGACAGCTAATGAAAACCCCAAATTCAGTATCTCAGAAAATTAGAATATTGTGAAAAGGTTCAATATTGAAGACTCCTGGTGCCACACTCTAATCAGCTAATTAACTCCAAACACCCGCAAAGGCCTTTAAATGGTCTCTCAGTCTAGTTCTGTAGGCTACATAATCATGGGGAAGACTGCTGACTTGACAGTTGTCCAAAAGACGACCATTGACACCTTCCACAAGGAGGGCAAGACACAAAAGGTCATTGCTAAAGAGGCTTGCTGTTCACAGAGCTCTGTGTCCAAGCACATTAATAGAGAGGCGAAGGGAAGGAAAAGATGTGGTAGAAAAAGTGTACAAGCAATAGGGATAACCGCACCCTGGAGAGGATTGTGAAACAAAACCCATTTAAAAATGTGGGGGAGATTCACAAAGAGTGGACTGCAGCTGGAGTCAGTGCTTCAAGAACCACCACGCACAGATGTATGCAAGACATGGGTTTCAGCTGTCGCAGTCCTTGTGTCAAGCCACTCTTGAACAAGAGACGGTCAGAAGCGTCTCACCTGGGCTAAAGACAAAAAGGACTGGACTGCTGCTGAGTGCTCCAAAGTTATGTTCTCTGATCAAAGTCAATTTTGCATTTCCTTTGGAAATCAAGGTCCCAGAGGAGGGTTCCTCTTATGGAGGAAGAGAGGAGAGGCACAGAATCCACGTTGCTTGAGGTCCAGTGTAAAGTTTCCACAGTCAGTGATGGTTTGGGGTGCCATGTCATCTGCTGGTGCTGGTCCACTGTGTTTTCTGAGGTCCAAGGTCAACGCAGCCGTCTACCAGGAGGTTTTAGAGTACTTTGTGCTTCCTGCTGCTGACCAACTTTATGGAGATGCAGATTTCATTTTCCAACAGGACTTGGCACCTGCACACAGTGCCAAAGCTACCAGTACCTGGTTTAAGGACCATGGTATCCCTGTTCTTAATTGGACAGCAGACTCACCTGACCTTAACCCCACAGAAAATCTATGGGCTATTGTGAAGAGGAAGATGCGATACACCAGACCCAACAATTCAGAAGAGCTGAAGGCCACTATCAGAGCAACCTGGGCTCTCATAACAGCTGAGCAGTGCCACAGACTGATCGACTCCATGCCACGCCGCACTGCTGCAGTAATCCAGGCAAAAGGAGCCCCAACTAAGTACTGAGTGCTGTACATGCTCATACTTTTCATGCTCATACTTTTCAGTTGGCCAGCATTTCTAAAAGTCCTTTTTTTGTATGGGTCTTAAGTAATATTCTAATTTTCTGAGATACGGAATTTGGCATTTTCATTAGTTGATCATTAGATCATTTAGACTAGACACTTTGAGAGTCATTCCAAAAACTTCAATATTGGGATTTGGTGTTTCTGGCTCAAGAAATACAAACTGATTTTACCTCTGTTCCCCTTGTTCCAGTGTTATTTAACTTGAAAACTGTTAATACAGAATGCTCATTAGTCTTCATTTATTGCAGTTGTATTTTGTAATGCAACTCACAATAATCTGCAAATTAAATATCTGGCATGTTAACAGTAAATAATGAACTCATTTTGGGCATTTGAATGAGATTTTAGTCTGGTGGCTGATGTGTTTTAGGACTGCAGATTAAATTTCTTCAAACACTTAGCCCAGAAATATGTGCTTTCATTAGTTTTCTGTCCCTGCAGCCACAAGAGCCAAGATGAGCATGATGAACTCCATGTCACGCATCCGGGGCCAAGAGAAGGGGCCAGGATATACCCAGACTGAGGTCATCCTGGGGGAGTCCATGCAGAGGTTTGGCAGGGAGCTTGGAGAAGAGTCTAACTTTGGTGAGCTGCAGCACACTAAAAGCTCCTCACCGAAAATCTGACAAATACTTCTTATAGACTTCGCAAGAACAAGGCAGCATGATTTTATTCCTTCTAGGACACAGTAAAAATGTCATGAAAAATGTACGAGCCTGTTGCATTAATACACAAGTGAAGATATTAAGATGTTTTTCAAAGAGAATGGCCTGTTTTGGAAATCTGCTTTAGGTTGTAATGAGAGTGTTCTTCTGAAAGTGGCCATTTTTAAATATGATCACCTTTTTTCTGTAGTATGCACTGACATCAAAACGTGTTTTCACGTGTTACATAGTGACTAAATGCAGTATGTCTCTTCTTTTCATAGGTCTTGCTTTGATTGAAGTTGGAGAAGCCATGCGTGAGCTTGGAGAGGTTAAGGATGCTCTGGACATGGAGGTGAAGCAGAACTTTGTTGATCCTCTGCAGAACCTCCACGATAAAGATCTCAGGGAGATTCAGGTACTCTGAAACACACACAAAATAATGTAATGTAATTAAAATCATCTCTACATCAGGGATTCATATCAACTGTTTTTCTCTTTCAGCATCACCTGAAGAAACTGGAAGGTCGCCGTCTGGACTTCGATTATAAGAAGAAACGTCAGGGCAAAGTGACGGATGATGAAATCAAGCAAGCACTTGAGAAGTTTGATGACTCCAAGGAGATTGCTGAGCAGAGCATGTTCAACCTGTTGGAGAGTGATGTAAGCATCATGTACTTCCCCCCAAATGACATATTAAACCTTTATATTTCTTTCTATACTGCCAGCTGCTGCTTTTTATGCACAACTTTAAGTTTTGCACTGAAAATGTGTCAAATGCAGCAGTCAGTATTGCACAGTTTGGGTTTATAAATCAGCCTTTCATGGTAGCCGCCGTTATGTTTATGAGAATCGACCAGTTATAATCAAAGGTATTAATATTTCAGTTTAAATTAATCATGCACCATCACACAGAGAAGCGTCTGTACACTTCACACTGGATTCACACTGCACAGTACAGGTGCAATGACAGACGGAGGATCAGAAAGACATATTGGGCATTTTAATCCTTTGCGGTAGATCACAGCTGACAAACAACCTATAGTGCATCTGGGACAACACATCTTAATTCACCCATTCACATAAGTACTTTTTTTCTACACATCTACATCTAAGTGCTTTCTTTCTAACAATCTCACACACACACACACACACACACACACACACACACACACACACACACACACTCCAATGAGGTTTAAGTTAAGACAGCCAGTATCATTTACACCATTATTTGCCTACATTCTTTTTTACAGCACCACCTTCCCAACTGTCATGAACCGGCTTAACGTTCAGAAAAAATTGGAAGACCACACAGATAATGGAGTTAAAATGTATTTAACTAAATTAAGCTGAAAAGAAATATACAGTGACTAAAACTTTAAATGAGAGAAAATTGAACCCAGAACCAAACGTAAATAAACTACATGCTTTCTTGCTGGGGATTCAATCCAAATACCTTTGTTATCCCCTGAGGGCAATTTTTTCAATAGTCAGTAGTTAAAAAAAAACAAAAAAAACACAGAAAAACAAACAAGAATAACATGACAGCATACATAACAGACGATAAATCATTTAAAAACTTAATGGCTGCAGAGACAAAGAAGTCTCTCAGTCTGCTCGTCCTACATCTTGGCAGCCGATATCTGCGTCTAGAAGGAAGCAACTTAAACTCCTGGTGCAGTGGGCGGTTTGAATCTGCCAGGATCAGTCTGACCATTTTCACTGACCTTCCCGTTATGCAAGTCATTAAGGTTGCTCAGGGCTATGCCAGCATTTTTTCTGCACATGTTTATGATTCCCGACAATCTAAGATCAAAGACCATCTCCTTTGTTTTAGAAACATTTATCTGTAAAAAAGGAGGACTCACACCACTGGCCCGTGATCTGGGTCGTCACTGCTGAGGAGAGACGGAATAACAGAGTCGTCAGCGAATTTTAAAATGTGGCGTTGTGGATGCTGACTGCGACAATCATTGATTTATAAAATAAACCAATGATTGTCTCTCTCACTCTTGTGAGGAGACCCAGTAGAGGAAAAGAGGACATCGGAAAGGACCTGGTTCATCCTCACCCACTGAGAACGTGCAGTTAAAGTCGACATATGAGACCAGAGTCAATACCATGAGAACCTTGTAAATTTGTGGTTAAAAGCAGTTAAAACAGTAAAAAGCAGATCAGAAATCAATAAAAAGGTTTTTGTGCCCTCCAGATGTCTTAAAATCATATTTAGAAAGGTTCGTGTTGCATCCTCCTATACCCTACCTGACCTATAAGCAAACTGAAGTGCATCCAGATATTATTTAACTTAAGATAACTTTAAGAGAGAGAATGGTACCTAACAGGCCCTTTTTATGTACAATTAGCCAAATGGTGACAGATGTGCTGCCTTTTAGGACCCGCCTCCAAAACAAAGCCAGAAAGAGGTGACAAAGCAGGTAGAGTGGGCAGGGCCATCACATTTAATTGTGCGTGTGTGTGTGTGTGTGTGTGTGTGTGTGTGTGTGTGTGTGTGTGCGCGCGCGTGCGTGCGTGCGCGCGTGCGTGCATCAACAGATTGAACAGGTGAGCCAGCTGGCCGCGTTGGTTCATGCTCAGGTGGAGTATCACACCCGAGCTGCTGAGATCCTCACACAGCTCACCAGTAAGATCGACGAACGGTCAGTACTGACACTTAACGCTCCCACTGGGCCCTCTTGTTTTGGCAGTCAGTGTCGGTGTTAGTCTGTGATTTTCACAGGCATGTTTGGACTAGTATATAGTAATGCAACAAAGCCAAAGAAACAGAATCTGGTTAATGTAATTCTGTTATCTGTGCTCTGATGGATTCTTTGACTTTTTGCAGGATAAGGGATACTTCCAACAAACCAAAGAAAGATTTTATCCCAAAACCACGCACATCTATGGACTTCTCCATCAATTTGAACCAAAATGGGGGCGTCCACAGTGCTCGCTCTCCAGGTGAGAACTAGAATACAAACTCAGTTTTCAGGAACATGCCCAGAAACTAATCCTGGTGTTATATGTATACTTCCATCTCAATTATTTTTCTGTAAAGGATAGTTTCTGGGCTACTTTATGACCCCCCCCCCTCCCATTTAACTCTCTCTGTTTTTTCATTTTCACTGTAAATTCTCAAATAAAAAAACAACAAATATTAGACCACGTACAGTCCTGAGAAAACTAAAAACACTCCATGAGTCAGCAGCTTGCAAAACCACAATTAGCAGCAGCAATTTGACGTAATCATTTTCTCTATGACTTTTGTAACACCTTGATTCTTTCATTTTTCTGCCACACCGTTGTAGAACAGTGTCCTGTTTGATGACCTAGTTTAGGCGACACTTAAGCTGTCAGACAGATGGCCTCACATTTGACTCTAGAGTACTTTAGCATCCAGAGGAGTTCATGGTTGACTCAGTGAGTGGACGGTGCCCAGGTCCCATGACTGCAAAACAAGTCCAAATCATCACCCCTTTACCACCGTGCTTGACAGTTGGTGTGAGGTGCTGGTATGCTGCATTTGGTTTTTGCTGAATGTAAGGCTGTGCATTATGGCTAAACATCTCCACTTTTGGTCATTGTTCCCAGGAGTCTTTTGGTCTGGTCAGATGCAAATTTACAAAAATAAGCTGTGCTATCATGTTTTTTTTAAGAGGCTTTCTTTTGGTAATCCTTCCAAACAAGCCAGGCTAGTGCAGTCATTTTCTATTTGCGCTGTCATGAACTTTAACATTCAACATGCATAACTGAGGCCTGTAGAGTCTGAGCTGTAGCTCTTGGTGTTTCTGCAGTTTCTCTGAGCATTGCACGGTCTGACTTTGGGGTCAATTTGCTGGTACATCCATTCCTGGGAAGATTGTGGCATTCGGTTAACACACATCTGAATGCTCCAGACAAGCAAACTGCCAAAAGCTCTGCCTTCATAGAAGTGCTCACACTTGCTAATGATGAATTAATCAAGTGAATTCGATTAGCACTACCTGGCTGCCTCTTACCCTCTTCATTCCTGTGGAAGCAGTAAGCGTGTTCTTCACAGTCCTGTGAAAACTTTCTTTTTTCACTTTTAATTTCTAATTGTAGACCCTTAAATATACTTGGCAGCATACCTCTGCATTGGCACCCACCTGCCCTTTCACACGCATGTGTAGAAAGCCTGGTGTGTGTGGAGAGCAAACGTCTCTGCCCTTTCATGTGCATACATGGAAATTCAAAGGCAGGGAGAGTGAAAGCAGGGTGTCTCCCCTTAAGGCAGAGAATGGAGCAGGCCTCAGTGTCAAGAAATTTGACATTGATAAGTCAGACAGGAGCTGTTCTTGGACTATGGGCAGAGTTTGACTTTATGGCCTGCTTGAACTAACACTGTGTGTGATATATTTCACAATAAAAGAGGCACAATAGCAAAATGAAAGAACACGCACAAGCCAGTCATAAAGGAGTCGGTCTCTCATCAAAAAAGATACAAATATTGACAAAAGCATTAATACTGGCAGCAACACCGGTTTTACATTTCCATCTATCCATCCATTTTCTTCCACTTATCCAAGAAAATATTAGTTCTACATTTTAAAAAAACCTGTTCCATCCAGCTGTTCAGAAGAGCAAAATGATTTTTTTTAAGAACAGCACCCTGTTTCAAATAAAAGCAGTAAAATACAGTACCAGTCAAACGTTTGGACACACTCAGCCATTTTTGACTGGTACTGTATATTTGAGAATTTACAGTGCCTGTTTTGGTTTCCTAATTTTATCTTTTTCCCCAGCATTTTCCCCACCATTTATTTACAGTTTTTACCTGAACTGAACTGAATATCCTTCAGTCCAGAACAAATAATTCCAAATCTGCACTCTTCTCTTTCCCATTATGATTTTTTTTTTTTTTAATTCTTGTAGGTTCGAGGTCCCCAGGTGAGCCAGGTTAAACTTGTGCTTTTTTTTCTACGTTTGTGTGCTCATCATTTCATAATTTCTTCTATGACACCCTTTCATTTACACTGGAAATTCAGAAATACTTCTGCTTATTTCTCGCCCCCCTTCCTTGTGTTGTTTCCCTCTTCCACCTTTGCAGCAAGGTCTCCAGGTGAGACAACAGTGAATCCTGGAGAGATACAAAAGTATCTCTTCTTATATCTCTTCTTCTTGATTTTCTTTTCTTTTTTTTTCTTCTTTGTTAGTTTTCAATGGATGAAACAAACAGCAGAAAATCAAGTGCCGTCCACTCGCCTAACAAAGATTTCTCAACAATGACTTAAAGAACTTTATCGACGGACGGGCATTTGCTGTTTCTGTTTTGTTCTCTGACTTATTTTACCCCACTGTTTCTTTGTCTGTCTGCTTCTCTCATAGCCTGTAAATAAAAGATGGACACAGTTTTGGAAGATGTTTTAAACTTGCTTTTTTTCCCCCTAATGGCCATCAGGGGCAACTCTTCTGGTTGCTAAAGGAAGTATAATTTTATAGAAATTTCTCACTTTAAAAACCTATTTGTAATGGTTATATAGTGACAGTTTTTAATTTTAGTCTGCTTTAATAAAGCACAATGCTCATTTTGTAAAATATGGTTCTGTTTTATGTGAAATAGATGAACTAGCAAAGTATCCTGCTATCCTTTCCTCTGGTTCTCTTGCTTGTTACATCAGTTTTTTGAACCACACATCAGTGGTTGATGTTGTAGGGGTTGTTTCCATCTTTTGTGTACAGTCTATGGCCTCCCCACCTCTTTGAAACTGTTGTCCAACATGTTTTTCTTCCTGCTCTCTTCTTTACTGACTTATCATCGCTGTGCTCACTGTACTTCCATCAGTTCATCATTTCTCCATCTGAAGATTTGAGTGCTATCATTCAAATTTCACCTTTGTTTGTTTTCCTTTCCCATTTGCAGCAAGATCTCCAGGTGAGCAAGAGTGACTTGGGAAGAGATGCCACATCTCTCTATCACTCTTATTTTTATCTTTCCGTAAATGGACTTTTTAATAAGTGTATTTTTGTCTACATTTTTTTTGTTTGTTTGCAGTGGTGTTTCTGTCTAACCCCCTTTTTTTCTCTTTTCTTGAGCTCTCTTTTTCCTTTAAAGAGTAATGTGACATTTTTGGAAATGTACTTGATTGAATATCTCCTCAGCCTTACATAAGAACATAGGACACCCCTGTCTAGATGCTAAATATAAAGCTGGCTCTTTAACACAGTTGGGGCAGAAAACGAGTAACATAGTATAGAATGGCCAATTAATAATTTTGTAATATCAAAAAATAATTCCGTCTGAAGGAAACATCCATAAGTATATAATTTTTATCTTGCTTTTCAAGTTCACAGACAGTATAAAAGATGGATGAGCCATGAGTCACTGGTTTCTGAAGTCATGTTTTGAAGCCCCAAGATTAGCATTTCCGCCAAAGCCATCTTGGTTGCAAAAAAATGTGACAAGGAAGGACGGGTCTGACTGTGAAACCACACACTCATTGGGTAATGACTTGTGACTGATAACTCATTACCCAATGAGCATGCAGTTCTATACCACAGGGAATCCTCCATTCTGAAACATGGTAGACCACGATTTAAAAAAACAAACTTTTTTTTATTTTATTTAAAATGACCCAAAATAAGTGACTGAGCCCATAAACTCAACAGGAAAATGTTCCCTGAGATTAAGTCAGAAAGCCCTTTTCCCAAAGACTTCTATAGGACCAGAAGTCTTTTTGCAACCACAGCTATCGCCATCTGGTGGCCTTGAGATAGAATGCAAGTTTTTAGGCACTTCAGCGTTGGCTTCATTTTTCCAACCCAGAAGCTAAATCCATGTTTTATTCTGTCTTTGGCCCAACTATGTTCTTTTAATGTGGCGTTGTATTCTTATAGTGAGCTCATTGCTGCCCCCCTGAGGTTGGAGGCTGAAGGGTGTAAAACACCTATTTTTTATGTTTTTGTTGTTGTTGTTGTTTTGGGGGGTTTTTTTCCCCCAGCCATAAGGAGTAACAATGAGCCATACATGCTGTAACACTACACAAAAGAGAATACACAAGAACATTTCCTAAAATGTTGAACTACTCTTTGAAACATTAATTATATTTGCGGTTACTGATGCTTTTTGTCTCTTTTGCTTTGTCTCCTGCTCTCTTTCTCTTTTTAGCCAGGTCTCCAGGTGAGCCTTTCACAAGCTTTTCTTGTGGTCATTATGCTTGTAATCTATATGTGGAATCTGATCTCCTTCTCCTGCCTCTCCTAACTCTCTTTTTCTTGTCTTATATCTCTGGCCCACTCTCTTCCTTTTCTCCAGCCCCCATGGACCAGCCCTGCTGTCGTGCACTGTATGATTTTGACCCCGAGAATGAAGGTGAGCTAGGCTTCAAGGAAGGCGATATCATCACTCTTACCAATAAGATCGACGAAAACTGGTATGAGGGGATGCTACATGGCAACTCGGGCTTCTTTCCCATCAACTACGTGGATATCTTGGTGCCGCTGCCCCACTAGGATGTGACGACTACCAGCTGTGTCTAAAGCTGCAGCACAATAAATCCTGGCCTCCAGTTCCTCCTCCCGGTACTCCCAGTAACCTTTTTCCTAAACATTCCTAATATCCACCTGCACTCCGCTTTAAAGGAGTCAAAACGGCAACGAAACGATAGCGAATGAAGATGTGAACAAGACCGATGATAAATTACAGGAAGCACTCTTAAAGAAAGTGAGGGAAGAAAATAAAAACAGCATTTATAGTGTTGCTTCTCCCTTATTCCAGGAGTCACCTTCAGGCTTCCGTAATCATTTTATCCGTTTCTGTCCCGGCTTTGGTCTCGCTTTAAGTTGGCTGTCAGTCCATCACAAGCTTCTCAGAGCAGGCTTGCAAATTCACACTCTGTATCTCTGTATTTTGTGGAAACCTTTGCAGTAGATAGAAATAATTTTTTTTCAAACTACTACTACAAAATAATCACTCCCCATGCTCCGTGTTTACTACTCTAGTTCAAGCATGGTTTTAACTGTTTTCATGTTTTAAAAAAAAATGTTTAACTGAAGTTTTTTTATTTTCAGTTTCCCTATTTTCCCCAAACAGTCATTGCCTCTTTTGAGAGTTCTCGGATGTTTTTGATGAAACCAAGTTCCCGTCATGTCCTAGAAAAATAAATCAGTTTAAATGAGTTTAGACAAAAGTCAACAGATTCATCAATCTGTCACAATTACACACAGTATTGTAACTTTCTTTGTGCATATATTGTAACATATTGGTCATAAGTTATACCAAAGTTACTTGCAGAACCTGAATAAAAATGAAACTCCAGCAAACAGCATCAGAAAGTCTGTTCGATGGAACAGGTTCCAACTTGCAGCCTCAAGTTCTTTGGTATTTTAGTAGGAGGTGGAGCTTTATTAATTATGTGACACATACCCGAGCCAGTAATTAGTGAAATGATGACATGATTTTTTTAAAAACACAAGTTGTGAAGTATAAACCGTTTGAAGTGATGTACGAAAAAAAAAACTATGGTGCATAAGTCTCAGTCCTCCAACATGTATTTTATCAGCAGTGTGAAAAATGGTTGATGTATTGTGATATAATATAAATCTCAGCACCCGGGGAAAGCGTTTATTCTGCAGCTGAAGGTGTAGCTCTCGTTGCTGCGTCCCTTATTAGTCCAAGTAGTGTTCTGTACTTTAGCTTTCTGTAAGCCACCGATAATACTAGGCGGGAGTATTTTAAGGAAAGGAGTGTACAAGAAAGAGTGCAACATGAGCTCATTCCTTTCTGTCTTGGTGGAAATTTTATATATCAGTTAAAATTATGCAAATATGGTTCATGGTTATAAATAAAAGCTACTTTTTCCCCCCTCCTTCTAAGTCATGCCCGACCTTAGAAAAACTAGATGTTGTTGTAGATGTCTTATTTTTTTCCGACCTGCGATATGCTTGTATGCAGTTATTGTGTGGGATTGTTTTCCCATTTTTTTTTAGTGATCTACTGATAAACGAGGATTAGGTGCTTTAGTGCACGTGTTATCAGTGAGGTTTTCTTTTCTGGAAAAAAGAAACTTTTTTTTCCCTCACCCATCTTGTAGTAATGTTGTGCATGTATTTGGGGGGGGGCGGGAGGGCTTGTTTGCATACTCTTCAAGTTATGCACCGGGATGGGGCTGCAGAGGACCTCTGATACTGAGGTATTTAAGATATACTGTCTCTGACAGTGTTCAACATTAAAGCAAACATGGATGTCTCTTTGATCATAGGACCAATTCACTATGTTCAGCAGATCTATATGGAAAAGAAAAACTATAAGAATGTTTAATGCATTACTCTTATAAGACATATCTTATATGTCTCATTCTATAAGCTGCTTATGAAAGTGGGCCTTTCACATGTTTCTCATACAACAGTTTGCTTGAGTCATATTTATTCTTACAGTTAGTATATGCTTGTATGAGAAATGTGCAACTTGAGGGGAGGGAGGGAATTTTTATGAGTAGTATAAGATATCCTTATGAGACACAGAATATATGTAAAACATAAACATTTACTCTTTTTTTTTTCTTCATATAGAAAATTAAAACAAGTGATGCAAAATCCCATACTTAGTGTTTTGGAGGTTTCAAAGGGAAGCACAACATTAACAGATGGTTTATTTTGTTAGCTGCAGAATAGCGATACTGTTTTATGAGGTCATGTATTAATTTTTTTTAAAGGCATAACAACTTCTTCCTCCTTTTTGTCTTTCACTTTTTTTTTAACAATTGTGTGTATCTTTGCCCTCAATGAGGACTGTACAGCTTTTTGTGTTTTTTGTTTTCACCTTGTGTGTGTAAAGTCGCGCATCTACAGTAATGTATCTTATTTTTGTAACTGTGACAGAAGTATACACATACTCTATAGATGTATATATACAGTATCTTACCCAGAAGTAATGTGACAGGAGGGATTCTCTGTGCTGCACATGATTGTCTTTGGATTGTTCTTTTTTTCTGTTTTTGTTTTATTTTTCCCCTGCACTGGATTCTAAAACTGTACGCTTGTTGTAAAGAAGAAAAAAAGTGTAATTCAATTCAAATCAGTGTAATTTATTCAAATAAATACCATGAAATGGTTACTGGCCTGACCATTTTCCCTTCACATGACAAACTTTTTTCCACACCTACACTAAACCTAACCTCATATTCATATAACACTAGCCCCTTTACTTCACTACACCTCCCTATCATTTTCATTGCATGGGGAGACGCAGTAGCGACTTAGCTCAGCAAATAGAAAAAGATTGATGCATTATTCATTTTCCTGCTGGATTCTCTTATGTTGCATTGTAAGAAACAGGAAAGAAGTAGGGCAGGTATGAAAATCTCTTTTGTATTTTCGAGACAGCTGAAATGCTTTAATAACCCTGTTAGTGTAACGGCATCAAAAGCATGATTGCAGCTTCAAGCATCTTAAAAGCTCCATATTAAATACACTGCAAGCCATGTGTAAGCTGGGATACACAAAGCATTTTTTTTAAACTAATACAAACAAGTAGTTATGGTAGCGCTGCTGTAGAGCAGCCACTATCTGCAGTGCTGAAAAGAAAGCAATTTTGCTCAAGCTTTTGACTTAACTACAACTACTGCAACATCACACTCGGTTAATGCTTTTTTTACCCCCTCATGTAATTTAGACAAACATAACTAAACATATTTAATGGTTACAGTTATTTTGGAAATAAACTTTTACATGCAAAACACATAATCAGAGTATAAATTATACAGTGTTAATGATTAAAAAAAAAAAAGCCAGCAGTATATTAAGTAGTTAGAAATAGCACCACTTAGTCTAACTACCACATCAAAATGCTTACACAAGCAGTAATAATACTGGAGTATATACTTTATGAGGTACACCTGCTCAACTAGCAACTCTCTAATTAGCCAATCACATTGGAGCAACTCAATACATTTAGGCATGTAGACATGCTCAAGACAATGAGTTCACTGCACTCAAACAGCCTCCACGGTCACCAGATCTCAATCCACCAGGGCACCTTAGGGATGTGGTGGGACAGGAGATTTGCATCTTGGATGTCCAGCTGATAAATCTGCAGCAACTGTGTGATGCTATCATGTCACTATGGATGGACATCTCTGAGGAATGTTTCCAGCACCTTGTTGAATCTCTGCCATGAAGAATTAATGCATTTAAGGCAAAAGGGCATTCAACCCAGAACTAGCAAGAACTATCTACGATAGTGTCTGGTGTAAAGATTTCTCTGACAGAGGTCACTGTGCTCCATAAGTACTTTTCTTACTTTAAGCATATTCATTTTGCACTGGCATTTAGGGTTGTTTAATTAAGTAAGGATCTAAATATATCATGTATTATGACACTGAACAAATAAACATTGTAGGAAACTGACTAAAAGAAACAAATTAGATATCACAGACATGCAAGTCCCTGCAAGACTGCTGGGATAGCCCTAAAAGTTTAATTAAGAAAAAAGCATCTGTTACTATTTTAAGCAGTTACTGCTTTAATGTTTATTTATAGTATTCACATGATTTTTGCAGCAGTGTTTAAGAGTTGACATAATTTGTTAAGATTCAATTGGGGGGAAAGCAGATTTCTGTCATAGGAAACAAATATTTTTATCTTCTGCACTCCAGAATGAGTTTCATACCAATTTCCTGTGCATTAATACTGGCGAAAATAACAAATCATGTCAAAGAAAAAATGTAATTTGTGTTTTGGGGTTTGTTTTGTTGCCTGCTGAGAGGCCGGGAGACCATCATGCTTTTAGTATCTCAGTAATGATGCAACATATTGACTTCAAACCTGGAGCACACATATTAAAGAGTACAACTGCAGAGCACAAGACCCATAACCCTACTTCCTCTTATACTGGAGTTACTGCCCTTTGTTTACCTTTTTGAACTACGATGTTTTTTTTTAAGAATATATAACTTGAGAGTAAAAAAAGTTTAGATCCCAGAGGTCCAAGTTTTGTGGGCCTCATCGGGATCCAAATTTTTTTGCCAAAGTCAACAATGGTCAATAGAATTAGACTACTAATATGCAAATATGGTCAAGTGTTTAGCTCCTCCGTGAATCGCCACCTTATCGTGATGGAGGGGTTTGTGTATCCCAGTGATCCCAGGAGCTATGTTGTCAGGGAGCTTGTCCCCCTGGTAGGGTCTCCCCTAGTAAGGTCTCCCATGGCAAATTGGTCCTGGGTGAGAGGTCAGACAAAGAGCAATTCCAATGACCCCTATGGACGAGTCACCAAGGGAACAGTTTACTCTGCCCAGGAGAGGATTACCAGGGCCCCATCCTGGAGCCAGGCCTGGGGAGGGAGCTAAAGGGAGAGCTTCTCATAGCCTGTGGCGCCTGGCCAGGTGCAGCCCGAAGACGTGACATGGGCCCGCCCTTCTGTAGGCCCACCACCCGCAGGAGGCATCATAGGGGTCGGGTACAATGTGTGTCGGGCAGTGGCCAAGGGTGGAGGCCCTGGCAGACCAATCCCCGGCTATCAAGACTGGCTACTGGGACATGGAATGAGCTAGCCAGCCTGAGCTAGTGTGTGAGGTTGAAAGATACCGGCTAGATAAAGTCAGGCTCACCTCAACGAATGGCCTGGGCTCTGGAACCAGTCTCCTGGAGAGGGGCTGAACTCTGTTCCAGTCTGGACTTGCCCTCAGTGAAAGGCGGCGAGCTGGGGTGGGTATTCTTGAATCTACTCGGCTTGCTGCCTCTACATTTGAGTTTTCACGGGTGGACGAGAGGGTTACTTCCCTGCACCTTCAGGCTGAGGAACGGGTCGTGACTGTTGTTTGCGCTTGTGCATCAAATGACAGTTCAGAGTACCCACCCTTCTTGGAGTTGCTGGGCGGGGTGTCGAGGGTGCTCCATCCAGTGACTCCATCGTCATTACTTGGAGACTTCAAATCTCATGTGGGCAATGACCTGGAAGGGCGGGATTGGGAGGAACAGCCTGCCCGACCTGAAACCAAATGGTGTTTTGTTATTGGACTTCTGTGAAAACCATGTTCGAACATAAGGATGTCCATAAGTGCACATGGCACCAGGACACCCTAGGTTGCAGGTCTATGATCTTTGTTATAATCATATCATCAGATCTGTGGCAGGGTTATTATAGTTTTGGATTTTACATTATAGTTTAGTTTTAGTTACTTTTCAGAGTGGTTTGCTCATTTTTATGTTTTTTTGGTTTAATGTTTAGTTTTAGTTTAGTTTTCGTTAGTTTTAGTATTAGTTTTAGTTTTTTCACACTTTGTCAGGTGCAAGATTCAAAGTGCAAGAGTGACTATTGGGTAAAAAAACTCGACAAAAGATTACAAAACTATATTCAACAACCAACTATCCAGAACATACAGCTATGTTTGCAGCCAAAAAACTGAGCACAAAGAGCAAGGACCTCAAAAAAAGTCCTATCTGGCACCGCATATAAAACACCAGTACGGACCACAAGGTAATTAGCACACATAATCCAGCTACACAAGCATAAATGCAGACATGAGGTCGGTCACTTGCGTAGGTTGTGCACAGAGGCCACAAAGACCCTGCAAATCTAATTAGTGAGCATCTAATCAAACTAGCTCTCTGAGAAGCTCCAAAACAGAACCAGCTTCATGTGGTGGATAACATCAGGATGCAGCTGGATTTAAGATTTGATTCCTTCAAAGAGTTCAGTTTGTTTTTGTCAAACATTCACTGCGTTCTGATGCTATACACCACATGTAGGTGTTGTTAACCTACTGCACTGATACTGAAGTTTATTGTTGAGTTTATTGGGTTTTGGAGTTCATGTTTTTCTTGATGTTTCTCCCTGTTGATGTTCATGTATGTTCTTAATATTACACACATTTAGCACATAATGCTGATATCTTGTGAACAGTTGGTTGTTGACAGGGTTATAATAGTTTTGGATTTTACATTATGTTTAGTTTTAGTTCGTTTTTACTTTTTCTCTAATTTAGTTAGTTTTAATTCGTTTTCAGAGTGGTTTTGCTCATTTTTATTAGTTTTTATTTTTGGTTTAATGCTTAGTTTTAGTTTAGTTACCATTAGTTTCAGTATTAGTTTTAGTATTTTCATACTTTGTCAGGTGCAAGATTCAAGGCACAAGAGTGACTATTGTGTAATAAAAACGTGACAAAAGATACTCTTTAAAGAAATATATCCAACAACCAACTGTTCACAAAACAGCAGCATTGCATGCTAAATGTGTGTAATATTAAGGACACACGTGAACATCAACAGGGAGAAACAAAGAAAAACATGAACTCCCAAACTCAATAAACTCTACAGTAAACTTCACAGCAATGGGTAGATTAACAACACCTACATGTGGTGTTTGACAAAAACAAACCGAACTCTTTGAAGGAGTCGAGAGCTTAAATCCAGCTGCATCCTGATGTTGATCTTGAAGCTGCTTCTGTTTTGGAGCTAGCTTGGTTAGATGCTCGCTGATTAGACTTGCAGGGTCTTTGCGGCTTCTGTACACAACCTAACCGAAGTGGCCGACCTCATGTCCGCATTTATGCCTGTGTAGCTGGATGGTGTTTGTTAATTACCTTGTGGTCCCGTGCTGGTGTTTTATATGCCGTGCTGGCTGGGACTTTCTTTAGTCCTCCCTCTTTGTGCTCAGTTTTTTTGGCTGCAAACATATTTGTCCCTGTTTTTTTCTTACTTTCTTCATTTCCTCACGTCCATTCCAATAGTTTCAGCAGTCTCCCTCCAGGAATTTGCTGACATTTGTGAGTCGTTATATTGATGTTTTGATTGTTATTCCTGATTGTATTTCTCTGACTGATAAAGTAGCCAGAAACGCACAAGGACTGAACAGGTTAATCACAGCGTTGCGGGCTGCGTGGACCTAACAAGTAGTCACGTTTCTCCAGAGGTGCACGTCAGGTTACGTCGTAGGATGAGAGCGGTTTCCGTAGCCGCTGTGCGCTTCTCAGGCGGACTTTGATGCTGGTGGTTTTTTCCTGACTGAGAAGTGTTCCGCACGTTTTCATCATCCACAACAACACACTCGCTTCTATCTGTGCTATCGCACTCAAAGAAACTCCATATGGGACTCTGCCGCTTTCTCGGCATACCACTGCCATTACTCTGCGGACCAGCTCGGCGAGCATACGCATGCAGGCACACAGCTGCCCGACGGCGCTCCCAGCTTAAACTCAGAGAGCGGAAAAATGATTTCATATCAATCCACAAGACTTTTAAATAAAATAACAAACAAGAAAAGGAAGGTCAGTTTATCTATAATTTCAGTTAGATTTAGTTAGTTTTGTAAACTCATAATACAGTTTTAGCTTAGTTTTTCCTGTTAATTATAGTTTTTATTTATTTCAGTTAATGACAGTGTTTTTTTTTTCAATTTCAGTTTTTGTTATTTCGTTCGTTTTTGTTAACTATAATAACCCTGGTTCACAAGCACAGTTTTTGTAATAAAAACAGGCATTAAAAAGACACCTTGGATCAAATGGTAAAGCTTTGTTACCTTTTATTTCATGAACTTAAAAAATACTGCATGAAAAACAGGATTTTACTAAAGAGAGAGAGGAGTATTATCTGGTGGGTTGTACTGTAGAAAGGGAGCCCGGTCTTATCTTTAGTTTTGGGAATAGTATAGCATTTTATTTATCCCTGTCTTAATCTCCTTTAAGGAATGATTTGCCACTCTTGTTGGCCTCTCCGTACTGGCTATTAAGAAATTTATTTTCACGCAGTTTGGAGTATAGCATGCACAGTCCTCGTTTAATGAAGAAATGCACTTCAGTACCCTTTACCATACTTAAGTAGTTTGACTGACTGTTGAAGTGGTATCAGATGTATTCAGAACTACGTCTCTAACTGGAGCTCAGCAGGGAAACGCTATGGAAGATTCTGTCTTTGATGTGACTAAATCAGCATGATAAAATCATTTTTGTGTAGGATGAGGCCAGTGAATCATACAGCTGTGCTCAGAAATGTATATGTCCTCAACGTGGGCATGGTCATTTTGGGCTTTCAGTGATTTCTTTGAACTGTTCTTTTTCCAGGGTGGAATGATTGTACAGCGTACACTTTTAATGACTTTAAAAAACAAGAATTAGGAACACAAGTTTGAATTTATTTCGGATTTACTCTAATCCACACAGGGTCAAAATTATACGCTCAAAAATATACTAACACCCATAGTAATATTAGGTAAAATGTCTGACCAGATGCTTTTGGTAGCCATCAAGAAGCTTCTGGCAGAATTCTGGCTGGATATTTGAATGCAGAATTAGTAGAGTTCATTTAAATTGGTTGGTTTCTGGGTCAGACCCAGCTATAAGCATAGTCCACTAATTTCAATAAGGGTGAAGTCAGGGCTTTGGAAAGGGTGTCTTCAGAAGCTTAATGTTAGCCTCATTTATCCAATCCAAAAATCAGTTTTGATGTGTGTTTGGGGATCATTTTCCTGTTGGAACACCCAGTTGTGTTCAGGTTTTTAGTCATCTAGCTTCTGATTTGAGGTCAAGTTTAAGAATATTGAGATACTCCTCCCCTGTCATTATTCCATCCACTTTGTGCAATGTACCAGTACCACTGGCAGCAAAACGCTGTGGACACACTGTGGACAGTGATGCTGCTGTTCCAGCAGTTTCCAGTTCATGGCAGGCTTGAGTCTCAGTGGCTCCTGGGTTGTTCCTGAACATTCTAACCAATTTCCTCTCATCTGAGGGTGACAGTTTGGGTCCAGATCTTTGCAAAGACACATTCGAATAAATTATAATCATTTAAACTGATGATCTTGGACTCTGCAGTTGTTTAGAAATGCCTCTAAGAGACCTTCCCAGCTTGTGTAAATCTACCATGCGCCACCTTAGAGCTCAATTTTATTTATACAGCGTCAAATCACAAAGTATACTCGAGGTGCTTTATATTGTAAAGTAAAGACCAGACAGTAATTACAGAGAAAACCCAACAATCAAAACATCCCCCTATGAGCAAGCACGTGGTGACAGTGGGAAGGAAAA
Source organism: Pterophyllum scalare (assembly GCA_024447675.2). NCBI lineage: Eukaryota > Metazoa > Chordata > Actinopteri > Cichliformes > Cichlidae > Pterophyllum > Pterophyllum scalare. The sequence continues at coordinate 71,928 of JAMQGT020000244.1, read as the reverse complement.
ACTCCCTTTTAGCAGGACGCAAACTCCGGCAGATGCTCCCATTATTATGAGTATTGGTCAGTCTAATGAATGCTGTCAAACAAATACTTTTTATGGTGACAAAGAGAAGCTACCAGTTGTAGACAATGATGATCACTAATGAAAAGTTAGTAGGCCATAGCCTGGTCAAGTTAAAAGACATTATAGAACCTTCAGCACCACTGTGTGTCCACACCTTTGACTGGTACTGTATATTTGAGTGTGTGCGTTCTGTTGGCCCTGTGTGGATTTGACAAAATCCAAAATAAATTTAAATTTGTGCATGGACCTGCACCTCTTTTTTTTTAAAGTCTGTGTGCAGCTATGTAAGTGAAGACTATCAGACCAGACTTGCTCTCTCTAGCAGTCGCCATGACACTGTGTTTTAAGGCAGCTACTGTAATTGTTTTATGGGAGATTGTACTTCCCAAAAGAGAACTCAACCAGGAAAGCTGGTTAGCAACACGCAAGCTGGAGAACACAGTGCCAACTCCACGCAATACACTGTATCACCAATAAACAAATAAAACGTATCATAAAAAGTGCCTGCACCATGTACAGCATGAACACCTGCTGCAAGCTGTGGGGTAGCACTGTGATGTCTTATTTATATATATATATAAATAAAAAAAAATATATATATATATAAAAATATATAAAATATATAAAAATATATAAATAGCCTTAAATACACCCTCAGTTCCTCTGAGTTTTGATTACAAAAGGGAGCATGTTTCATGTGAACTCTTCCTGACACGTTAAGCAATGATTCATCTGTCTTTTATTAAGCTGCCTCTCGGCCATCTGCTGTTTGCTACCTGATAACCTTTCTGTATTCATAGCTTTCTTATACAATGGTCTTTACAAACTTAGCCAAGACACATCATACCAGAATACAGGGCAGTAATTAGTGACTCAATCTCATGATCAAAGAAAATAAGATGCAGCTCTGTTGAGTGTAATGGATGCTTCTGTTAAACGTGACTGATCTTTTATGGCTACGTGCTACCCCAAACAGAGCCTTTATCTCATCTTACAACAAGATGCTGTGTTTTGTAACATTATCACTGTATGAGCACTGGTCGGGGTCAGAGGCTGTTGTGTGGGCCTTTCTACCTCTCACTGGTAAAATTTTTGATAACCAGCATAATGTAATGAGCAGCTGCTGAGAGAGAGCACTTGCTCTGTTGCTGCGTTTGTCTTCCACTTGATCTAATCAGCTCCTGAATCGCAGTGCTGTTCCCGCTATCACCGGTCCTAGAAGCAGAGATGAAAAGTGTGTGTATGTGTGTGTGTGTTTTCAGTTGGACGTGATCATTGCCGACTTGGATGGAGGCACGGTTACCATCCCAGAGTGCGTCCACATCTCCCTGCTGCCTGAACCTCTCTTACAGCAGACCCAGACTGCACTCTCCATGGTAAGAGCTGCAAACTAAACAATATCCACACTCGAACCCATAATGCATGCGACTACTGAATACTGGGAAATCTCATTAAAGTCCAGTGGTGCTTTATGGGATTAGGTGCCAGGAACACCAGAGGAAGTGTTTTTCTTCTTGGTCTTGGCTTCACCTGGTTGAAGTTAATATTAGTTTTTTTTATATACTCCACTCCTTAGTTAAATATTGATAATACACTTTCAAAATAAACCATTACAAGCAGATGTCTTAGAGTGAAGTGTTATTGAAGTAAAACCATGTAAATACAAGCAGTAAAGTATGAAAAGCATTTAAGATAGAATTTTACATCATCAGGTTTAAATTACCTGAAATACTGCTCATCTTCACAGCAGTTGGGGGGGGGTCATCAGGTTTACCCTGGAAACACACTGAGTGACCCCGCCCTTTGCAGAACTTCAAATTACATCAGGCTCATTCCAGAAGTGTAGTGCTTTGTCTGCACAGGGTCTTTTATTTTGGAAATAAAAGACCCTGTGCAGTATACCTGCCTTTTGTCAAAGATAAAATCCAGCCGTATTTTAAGCAACATCTGGGTTGCTCCTGAAACAGTCTGCGGTGTCTCTGGTGGAATGGAGGGGGGTTATTCACCCGGTGGCCACATTGTATTCCCCGGGTTAAGCAGTATCCAAATGAACATCTTCATGGTGCTTAGTTTTGCCCAACATATTTACTGTACATTGTTTAATTACAGTATTATGTTTGTTAGGTAACTAATATCCAGTTATCAGATAAATGCAGCCGCAGAAAGTGGAAATATGAAGTAAAGTTCAAGCACCTTGAGTTTGGACTTCAGCAGAGTGCTTTGGTTATTTTCAATTACTGCAGTTTTAATTTGTTTTCATAGTTTCTTCAGTAAAGTACTGCTTCATTGCTTACATGCATCTTAATATATTTACCATGTGCAACAGAGAGTCTTTTATTTTAGGATTATTTTTTTAAGCTTGGCGCCTTGATGCAGCTAACTCAGGTGACATCCTTGACCCCGTCCCCCTCACACCTTTTATTAAGTACTATTCTTCTTCTTTATTGTTGTGTTTTTATGAAGCTGTTATTCACATCCTACAGCCACAGCCCCTTTCAGTACCAGCCCATTCTGAGAAATACTTTTTATCTGTTTAAGGGTGTAAAAAAATTCCAGCTTCCTTGTTTTCTTATTGATATCAGCAGAGCAGATAGATTTTTGTTCCTCCTTCCTTTTCTTAGCTCTGTTTGCTTTGTGCATATCTCATAACATTGGGGATGGGATTTGTTGATACTCATGTTATTAAATGAATGTGAATTGTTTGAACTCCAGGAAATGATACGCAATTTATGATCAGTTTACTGTAGTCATTTTTTACAGCCATGACAATGTAATGAGAAATACTGAGTACACACAAAATATTGTGTATGTTTGTCATATGCAGCGCAGTGGACTGCATCAAGCTGTGTGAGGCTGCTCAGCCTGCTCACGTGCTGTAGAGTTGTAAACAGTCTGCCACATAAAACTATAAATGATGACACTGTTTAATTACCTCAAGTGTGTTTACAGAATTATACAAGTCATAAAAGTATTCACAGCCCTTCGCTTTTACTCACAAGAGTGGACACACTTTGGAACTAATAGAAAAAACTCTTAAATCTCCACAAAGGTACAGAGAAATAAAGAAAGCAGAAGGAATAAGGAATGAACATTTTTGATTTTGTCATGTTGCATTGCCCCCGTGCACCAACGTGGAGCTGCTAAATGGAGGCAAACAGTTCACTGATAAATGTCAAATTAGCATATTTTGAACCTAATTTATTCACTCAGATGAAATATTGCATTTCAGAGAAACAGATGCCTGTTTGTAAGTAGTCATTAAAATGTATGATCAAGGATCTTTTTAATAACGCTGACAGGAATTTAGCTTTTTAGTAGACTTGATCTACTATTTTGAATACAGTTTTATGGCTCCTGTGTTTGAGTGTTTTCCATTTTCTGATACGTCGTCATTGTTTTTCCTGCGTAGAGATTTTCAGAAATTATTAGATGTAGTTTTCTTTCTTATCCTTAAATCCAGGACCATCCTGACAGCTACGAGTGTAAAATGCTGGTTAAAACTTGATTAAATTCATACTGACAAGCATCGTGCAGTTTTCTGTATATTTGAAGCTTTGAAGTGAAACAAATTCTTCTTTACTAAAGCTTCGGTAGATTGGCGTATGTTACATTGTTTTGTTACTCTTCATCTGATTCATGGCAACCAAAGTTCAGGCCAAATATTGCAAAACTGATTATTTTAAGGTTGTTTTTTTTTTATGCACAGAGAATATTTAACCAGAGACAGAGGAAACTGATTTTGCTGATTGGGGTTTTATTTAATCAAGTTTAATAGGCAGTTTTTGTGTAATAAATGATCAGATGTTGGATTAGAAGTTCCATTTAGGACCAGGAAAAACCCTGACTTTGGAATACTCATGCCAGTTGTGGGAAACCGCTCGTAATAAATGTTACAAAGGTTGGTCCTTTGAAGTGTAGTCTCCCCTTTTGTTGCTGCATGTAAAACGTGATGGCCTCTTTTATTAGATTATTGGCACTGATTAGCTTGTAGTAGAAGATTGACAGACATTTCACGTGCTAGAGGACAGTTTTTCCTCTGCTACTTTGCAGTCATTGATGTCACTGAGACAAAGGGTAGGATGTGTTTATTTGGAGGAGGAAGACTTGGCATTCTCAACTCAGGCATACCAAGTGCGTGTTTAGACGCTGTGTAGAGCCTGTGTTATTTGAATTTTGGCAGGATCTTCCCACGGACCCTCACAGGACTTTTTTTTTTTTCTTCCTTTTTTATATTTTGCCTTGAGATATTTTTTAATGAGCATCAGCAGTAATGCCTAAGTGGTTATCTGCTACATTTTGTACAATCAACAAAAAAACATGAACACAGAAAACGTTTTCTTATTTCTTCTCATAGCTAATCAACAATGTACGTATCATTTCAGGCTTCAGTAGCAACCAGTATTTCAGACCTTTATGCAACAGTCCATGTGTTATTACAAAGCGAACACAGCGTGGACAGCGTTCACAGCACGCAGTACCGAGTGTGTCACACATCTGCGACACATAGACATCACCGGATTGTCAGTAGTGGCCTGTGGGATGCTGCCCTATTCCTGGGCATGTTAAGGGAAAGGTGATTTTAACTTAACCTTCTGGGGTTGTGCATTTATGTTGTTGAGTATATGTGTAGTAGCACTGCAGAATTATTTGAATCCATGAATAATCCATAATTCAGAACTGCATTTGATCCTGTCTCCTGCCTCCGCCTGCATGAAGAAACTGTGCTCTGAGAGGCCTTCTCTTAGAGCATTATTCTTATTACATCATAGAACCATTCCCTTAATCTCGCTCCTTCCTGTCCCACTGACTGACTTCTTATCACAAGAACGACATCTGGTCCCACCACTTTCTGCCCACTCTTGTGTTGTGCTTCTTGCATCCCGTCATAGGTATCCTGTAAGGTTTAGTTCGGTTTTATGTGGTAATGTACTAATATCATGGAGGTGATATTGATTAGCTTGGAACTTTATTTGCAGTGTTTATTGTATTGTATCTTATCATATGACAGCAGATTTTGTGTGTTCAAGTGTCCTCCAGCAAGACACTGAACTTGGACCTACTGCCATAGCCCACATACCAAATATGTCAGTGCTCCAAATAAATAGATTTAAGAGAAAAAGATTATTGTGAAAATCAGAGATAATCCCTCTTGTTTTTGTTTCTGTCACTGGCTGCTCTGTGTGCTTAGTGACTCCTAACCTTGAGACTGTTGTGCTCCGTGCTGTGTTGATAGGTCAGAGGTTCACTGGGTTATAGGCTTGTTCCCTCAGCTGGAAGAGCTGTGTATAAAGGCAGATTCAGAGGATTTCAGCTCTAATAGACAGACTGTTACTATGGATCCAAATGTCTAGCTAGACCACACATCTGCCATATTGACATCCCTCATAATTGTGAAGCTGGATAACTGATAACTGGGGCTTGTGCAGCAGTGCTTTAATCTGTTAAATTGTCCCTCAGTGGGCTGCTGGTTTGCACCAAAGTTCCAGGAACCAGGAAGATGCTGCAGATTGTTGGATGGCAACCCTAAGCCAGGGCTTAGCTGCTCAGCTGTCCTTACACTTAGCCAGATGAATTTTCATGTTCTAAGACTAAAAGCTGTAAGTAAGGAAGAGAATGTGTTTAGTGGTGTCTGGATCTGTTGCTGCTCCAACTATCTCTGTCTGCACACAAGTCATCTGCCTACAAAAGGAACCTTTCCACTGGTTTCTAGTTTTTCTAGAAGCTTTTGACCAATACGTCACAACATATGTTAAATAGATATATTTTGCACACATCTGTAACACGAGAAATAAATAACAGCTCATTAATATGTGGTTACATTTTTAAATGCTCACTGGTAACTGAAATGAACAGTAATCAAACTGACAATGAAACGTACTTATGCCTTTACCAGATGTTTGTCTATCTGACAGGAAACTGGGGAATCATCGCTCTGGGAATTTGCACCTGTAGGATATGCTTTGACCACTCAAGCCTACTCTTGTTTACTGCGTAAAAGAACAGAACTGTTGCATCACTCTGAATAATATGAACCCTTGAGGTTTTTGCTGGAATCTATTTTTTTTCTGCTCTGTAGCAGCAGGAATCAGCAGCAGACGAGCAGAGCTGTGGTCACTAGTGATGGATGTTGACCTGTGCTTTTTGCCGTTGCAGGTTTTGGATCCGGAGCTGGAAGTTGCGGATCATGCATTCCCCCCACAGTCCATTCAACCCTCTGCACTCAAAATCCAGGCAAGAAATAAACTCTTATAGTAATATAAAAACGTGTGATGATGTTTGGGGGATTTGTATGCCTTAATTATACTACAACAGTAGAGTGGTGATAACAAATGTGCATATAGGTTTTATGTTTTTATATTGTGGGCATGAAAGAGGTGGTAGAGGTCAGAAAAAGAAGAACACATTGGTATTTGTGAAACAGCAGACAGTGTATGCTGAAGTTAACTGGACTGTTGCATGTGTTTCAGGACAAGGAGATCCGAGCAGTCTTCCTGTGGCTGTTCGCTCGGCTCTTCCAGGGCTATCGCTGGTGTTTACATATCATCCGCATTCACCCAGAACCTGTAATCCGCTTCCATAAGGTATAGTACTATTAATAATACTGCACCTAGTATGGCAGACCATTTAATATGGAAGGGTGCATCAAAGAAAAGAAACAGTCTTGATGAGATCAGCGCTAACGTCTTTCCACAGGCTGCCTTCCTGGGCCAGAGGGCACTGTCAGAGGACGACTTCCTCACAAAGGTGTTGGACGGCATGGCGTTCGCAGGCTTTGTGTCAGAGAGGGGCCCCCCCTACAGAGCCACGGACCTTTTTGATGATGTGAGTCTTCCAGTGCAAAATCCACCGATTCGCTCCAGTTTGTGTGATTATGAGTTAAAGAGGTGGGGCACGGTGGTTATGGAAAGCCACAATCAGAATGCAAAAACATGTTGGCACAGCCACTTTGACTCTTATCTGAGAAAAGCTATTTCAATCAGCAGGAGGGCTTAGAAACTGAAACTAGCTGCTGATCACACTGACTTGCATTTGTGAAACATGAAAAATATTTATTGGCATGTGGTGAGCTGGCTGTCATTAGTTATTTCCTCTGTGAAAATGGGGGGAAACCAGATAGAAGTGTGAAGACTCGTGTCCATATTTAACCTTTGTCTCGGTCACATGTAGTTTGCAGCAGTCCCTCACAAAGAGAAGTGTAACCTTTACATATAACAGACAGTTTGAGTGCATTTGTAAAAGCTGTTTGAACCTATATTCTTCATTCTTGTTGCAAACAGCTGTTTTGAAGCAAAACTGTCAGTTATTAGCGCTTTTGAACTCTCAAATATAAAGATTTGGTAGTTAACTGAATATGTTTAGGTTATTGGCTGGTGTTCAAACTATTTTTTACTATTTTATAGACAAAATAAGATGAAAATAGAACAAAACATTTGGCAGATAAGTCAGTATGAGAAATAATTGGAAATTGTAGCCTCAGGTGATGTGAGGCTGCAGTTTCACCACTAGACCTCAAAAACTCAATGGTATGCCTTTTGTTACATAATTAAATACATTTGATTTGACTTTGTGGATAAACAAAATTTAAATTATTAAATGTAATTAAAAAGTTTTTTGAAGTGGAGTGAGTGGATTAAGAAGAGTGAGGGAGTTTCCACGGTTCACTGATATAATGAGCTGTCACCCCAGAATATCTATAATTCCATAGTAATGCTCAGTAGTCAACAGTAAACATGGCTGTCCTTCGTCTTTCATTCTCTGTTGCATACAGATTTTTGCTCCTAAGCCATTTTCTCACATGAAATGCAGCCCTGAAATATTTTAGACATTATCCAAACATTTGAGAACAAAAATGTCCCATCAGACAGATCAGACCTCAGTCTTTATCGTGCAGCTCCCTTATACAAAGTCTGAGATGTCCAAATGTGCCCATGTGAGAAGAGCACATGTCTGAAGCGAGTTCTGTTGTGTGTAAGAGAATATTGTGGGACAAGAGAGACTCTTGATCATAATTTGAGTAAACGCACTGGTACTTGTGTAGTGCTTTTTTTACTCTGAGCACTCAAAGTACTTTTGAATATAAGCCTCATTCACCCAATCTCACACACATTCATACAAGCACTTTTTCCTATACCTGTAGATCTATTCTACCCCCTGAGCCACAGCCACTGGTCACTGGATGAGTCATTGAATGTAACACTAGTTAAGTCACACAGACCTTTGCCTTCCATTGTTAACATAACAAGTAACTGAAAACTTTCAAACCTGGTTAAATGCACTTATTACTTCAACCTGCATTTAGTTGGAATAACATTGAAGTGTTATTATAGAATCAACTTTAACTTAAGGTGTTAAATTAGTGTGGCTCAGATATGGATGAAAGCTGCTGACATACTCTGTCCTGTTTCTACAGCTGGTAGCAAACCAGGTGGAGCGGATACGACAAGAGGAGGCCTGTCCACACAAAGTCATGAACCATGTCAAGGAGCTTGCAGAGCAGCTCTTCAAAAATGTTTGTTCTTTCATGAATTAAACTGCAAGTGCCATTTCTCAGGTTTTCTATTTGTCACTGTTGTTTCCTCTTCCTTTCTCATGTTCTTCCCTCTCCACGACTTTCCTTGTCTCCCTCCAGGAGAATCCGTACCCCGCTGTGGCCATGCACAAAGTCCAGCGGCCATCAGAAAACAGCCAGAACAATGCACAGAATCAGGCGCCTTTCCCCATGCTGGACGATGTAGCAGTGCAGCTGTTCATCGATCACGCTGCTGCCAAGCTCAAGACTGCACCTCCTGCAGTCAAAGCGGAGCTCAAGAGCATGGTGCCATCTGGGCCCCCGCTGGGTGAGCTGAGGAAGAGCTTTGATAGCAGTCAGTAGCTAGTGCTGTTCTTGGCAGGATTAACATCCAAAACTTGTCATGATATGCGTGACCCAAGACTGATACCAGCTGAAACGTAGTGTCAGCCCGAAAACAGCGTATTCAGTGAAATGATGAAATGCTGGGAGAGCCATGTGATTATAACAGTGGTTGGACTGAAGGTGGCAAAATATTTGCAACTTAAACTTCCTGTGTGAACTTTAGACAGTGTGTTTCACACTGTGGGTTTTAATAGAGGTTACGTTTCAGCGCTGTGGTGCTGAGTTAGAGTTTGATGCCTTTTCCATCCCCACAGGAGACGTTGTGGACAGGAATGGCAACGTGATGGCTAACAGTGCTCGCAGGCTGGAGGTGGTCAGGAACTGCATCACATACATCTTTGAGAACAAAATGCTGGAGGCCAAGAAGGTAAAGACACATGTGTCTCTGTGACCAAATTAACCGGGAGTTTAGAGGTGTTTCCTGTCTTTACACAGGATTCCATGCAGGCTGTTTTTGTGTGCTCACTGTGGTTGTTTTTCATCTCTCCTGTCCAGCTGATGCCGGCGGTTCTGCGGGCATTGAAGGGTCGGGGAGCTCGGGTTTGTTTGACTCAGGAGCTCAATCAACATGTCCTACAGAACCGAGCTGTGCTGGACGACCAGCAGTTTGACTACATTGTCCGCATGATGAACTGCACCTTACAGGTAAGCCTGCACACACCTCACCATTTCAGAGCTCTTAAAGCAGAATTCCACCACGAGGAGTTCGGCCTGATTGCCAAAAAGAGTTTTATGTTTGTGTAGCTTTTTGAAGTCAGAAAATAATTTCCCTAAAATTTTGTCATCTGCTATTATAACAAATTTTTTGCATAAAGCCCCTCATACAAACAGGAGGCATGGCATTCAACAGCACGTGCTACTGATCTGATGTATAATTCAGTGTTTTCAGAGCCTGACTAAATAAAGTCAGGATCTTTAGACCTTTTGACATTCTGTGGAATGTTTTTCAGCTTTGTGAAAGTGATTCTTGAGCATATCTTTAACCTTATTGGCAGTACCCGTAATGTTTCCAAGTTGTGTTACTTTTGCCACAGTTGTCAGACTTTCAGTTTTCTTTTGATTCTTGCAGCTACTGGCAACAATGCACATCAGCCTGGCTGTTGCCCAAAACAAGAGAACTGTGCGGGTTCCAATTTGATCTATAAACTGAAGTCACAGTCCGTGATTTGATAAAGGCACTGTGCCTTCATTGACTCCTCCTGAAAAATAGGCCTCTATTTTTTTTACTGTGTGAAATTTGTGTGAAACTGCAGATGCATTTTTTTTCTGCAGTAAATCAGGCTTGAAGATATCATTGACAGAACTATATAATTGTAGGACAAAGGATAAGGAACCAGTTCTATAGCTGCTGCACTGCACACTTTAATATTATACATTTAAGCCAAAAACCTTGATGTGCTTTTTTTTTTGGTTTACATTCTTATCATACAGAGAAGCTATCTGCAGGCTGAGCAGGGACCAGTGTAAATACAGTTAGGCTATACAAATCTGAAATAAGCCTCAGATACTTCTCTGCTTTGAATACAGGTCTTTTATGCTTTGCAGCTTTGACAGTCTCTTGTGTTTCTGTTCAGGACTGTTCACATATGGATGAACATGGTATCGCAGCTGCCCTCCTTCCCCTGGTCACAGCCTTCTGCAGAGTAAGTTCAGCTTTCCTAAACTGAGTCCACATTTCACTAATTCAGCTGTCAGTAGGGGCAGCTTGAGGTGTTACAGAGCCTTTCTGTGTTGCTTCAGCTAAAGCGGCTCATCTTTCATTAAAATCCATCATCTATATCTTTCAGAAACTTGGCGCAGGCATCACTCAGTTTGCCTACAGCTGTGTACAGGAGCACATGGTGTGGACCAATATGCAGTTCTGGGAGGCCATGTTCTACAGCGATGTCCAGAACCACATTCGCCATCTGTACCTAGAGACGGAGGACAGAGAGCAGCCCAATAACTCGGTGAGCAGAGGATCCACACGTCACACGCTGTTACTTTAGTGAACAAAGAAATGAGGAGGAATAGTTTGATACATTATAAAAAGTTCACTGTTTGGTGAATTTCTGATGGACTAATGATGGAGGCTCATTAACCTCTCACATCTGTATTAACAAGCTTCCTTTGATTTGTTCTCAGGAGCAGCACAATGGCTCAGGCAACAGAAGGGAAATCAGCGCCCTGGAGCTGGCGTCGGAGCAGAGCCGACTGTGGCCAACGCTCAGCAAAGAAATGCAGATGGAGCGTGTGCAGAAGGAGGAGAGCACCGTGTTCAGCCAGGCCATCCACTACGCCAACAGGATGAGTTACCTGCTGCTGCCGCTAGACACCAGCAAGAACCGCCTGCTGCGGAGCTCCGGCCTCGGAGACATGGAGAGCGTCAGCAACAGCTACGTCACCAACAGGTATGTCACCAACAGGTATGTCACCAACAGGTGGGATTACCTCTCTGCCCACAGAGGGATTTATACAGGGACCACGCTTAAACTGAGGATGAAATTTAATCTGGGAATGCAAAATGACTTTTCTGTAGAGTTCAGAAAGAGGAGAAGATAAAGTTATTGTTTAAGCCAGAGAAAACAGTGAGTCTTGTAGGTAAAACAAAGTCAGATGCTGCTTTGTTTTGTGCTTTGGGGCTTTTCTAATGGTTGCTTTTTAGAATTTAGAAACGTAAGTGTTGAAAGTTTGTGTGTTTTTGTGTTGCAGTATTGCAGGCAGCATGGCGGAAAGCTACGACACCGAGAGCGGCTTTGAAGACGCAGAGAGCTCAGATGTGGCCAACTCTGTGGTGCGCTTCATCAACCGCTTCGTAGATAAAGTGTGCAATGAGAGCGGCGTGACCAATGAGCACCTTAAAGGTCTCCATGCCATGATACCCGGTATGGAAGAATTCAGATGCTTTTTTTTAGTCCCTAAACGGTGACACACTAAACATCGTGGAAAAATGTACGTGTTCTAGCTTCACTCTGTATCTCTGCACTCGTCTCTTTGCAGATATTGTTCAGATGCACATCGAGACATTAGAAGCAGTCCACAGGGAGAGTAAGAGACTGCCTCCGATCCAAAAGGTAACCAATTCATATTTTTACATCCCACTGGACTAAGGCCACGCAGACCCCAAACCAGCCCCGTCCACTCCCCTCTCCACCACTCCCTTCAGCTCAGGCTCACAGTGTCACAGCAGGTACGTCTGTCAGCTGGAGACAGAACCGTGTGACTTACATCATGCCTGATAAGTGCATGTGGGGTGATTGCTCTCCCGTGTTGTGCAGTTTGCTCTCTGAGGCTGGTGGAGCTCAGCCTGGCAGCTGCAGCTCCAGCTCCCCAAAGTCCTTCAGAACTGAGTGCCTTCCATCTGAAGGGTGCTGTTTATTATGGGTGGCCGAGGATGGTGGTTTTATGTGACTTGATGTGAGGAGGGTCCTCTCCATCTTTTTCCCTGCTACTACTCTCGGAACATGCACGATCAGTTCAACTACTGGACACAAAAACAACTCAGTAACAACTAATGGTGTCCCAGCAGTTTGAAACTCTTTTTCGGCTATGTGACTGCAGCTGGAATGTAGTCATGTGTGGCTTTAGGTGTTGTGCAACAGATTATGAAATGCATTACCAAAGTTGTAATTAATTTCCTTTCAGAGGTGGAGTTCTTTACAAAGCTCCCCAGGCCTCACTAGGGGACAGGAAGTGATGTAAGGGTCCAGAGGAAAAGCAGGCTGCTTATTTCTTTTTGTTCATTTTTAGTGCAGCTCAGCAGTCCACCCACTGGGAAAATAAGAAGCCTGTAATCAAGCTTTGCACTCGGGGACTGCTCAAAACACGAGACGCCTTGTTCTTTTTAAGAAATCTGAAATGACCGTCGTTGCACATAAACACAGACAAGTGAACATTATTATATGTTTCTGTTTGTATCTGCTTGTTTGTAACATCGTCTCTGCCAAGATCCCACCAATCCGGCCCGGCTGACGTGTATGTTAAACAGTAGTACAGTAATTTCAACAGTTTCTCATTCTTTCCTTGAATCTAGCGCCTCAAACATTGGCAGGTTGCCCAGCCAGCATGGGTGTGAAAGCATGAGACAGTTGTCGCAGATTCACAGTTCTGTTTTACTGCACGTGACTAACATAACTGCATATAGTTTTAGATGTTCATCTTAGAAATTTCATTTATTTGCATTTAAATAATTGTTTGATGGACGTTGTTGCAACATGATAAGGATCATTTTAGTGTTTTTGCTCTTTGGCCTCATTACGATGTAGGACCCAAAGTCACTGACCAGATTTTCTCCAGAGCAGTTTTTTCTAGGCTATGTCCAGCTGTAATGAGAAGAGTGATGTTAACCTTTTCAGTCTGTTAGTTGCATTTTCTTTCTAAACTGGGCCTATCCCTCATCATCTTCTGTTGCTCTCTTCTTTCTCTTTCAGCCTAAGCTGTTGAGGCCAACTCTGTTGCCTGGTGAGGAGCTGGTAATGGATGGTATGCGTGTCCACCTAATCCCCGATGGGCGTGAGGAGGCTACAGGGCTAATGGGAGGCCCGCCTCTGCTTCCTGCCGAGGGTGCCATCTTCCTTACCACGTACCGCCTTATCTTCAAGGGCACACCTACTGATCCACTAGGTAAGTGGATATAGAAAGGATTGTGTGATTTTGGCTGTCCTGTCTTCATTGTTTTGTTTTGTCTGGTGGTCTCATCGCTGACTGTATGTTGTCCTCCTGCAGTTGGAGAGCAGACAGTAACGCGCTCCTTCCCCATTGCCTCTCTGACAAAGGAGAAGAGGATCTCAGTCACATTAACAATGGACCAGTTTGTCCAAGAGGGGCTTCAGCTGCGATCCTGCACCTTCCAGGTACCCTTCTCTACATCACACAACTCAGCTCTCAGTCAAATATGAAGTCTGTATCTCTGAGATTACATCATATCCTGTCTCTCTGCCTCTCTGTAGCTTATGAAGATTGCATTTGATGAGGAGGTGGCCTCTGATCTGGCTGAGGTTTTCAGAAAGCATTTGCACAAGCTGCGTTACCCTCAGCATGTGCAGGGCACTTTCGCCTTCACTGTGGGTCAGTGCGGCAAGATGGTGGTGGAGCACAAGGCAAAGGACAAGAACCAGTCGCTCAAGTAAGGAACCACCAGTGTGGAAGGAATAAACTTGAGTGCACCAAATGTTTCTGTGTGAGCTTAAAAAAGCAAAACTTTGCTCTAAAGAACCATCGATCAGCACAACAAGCACCATGTCAGGATGTTACATCACTTCTAACCACCGACTCCCCCACCTGCTGCAAAACTCCAGATTAGTGACCATCTCATAGCATTCAAAGTTCACAGATATTTGCAGTGAAAGTGAGTACCTTAGAGTAAAAGAAGTCCATGTAGAGCAGCCCTTAACAACTCAGGCTGCCTGATTCAGAGTCAGTCATGTTACCAAAACCTGGTTTGTCTGTAATCTGTGTGCAGAAATGAAAGTGTTCCTGCAGGTGTGACCCTGCATATTCTGTGAGTGATGTTTGTGCCTCTGTTGTCACCTCCATCTCGAAGCAGTTCGGCAAGCAGTCGGCCCTGTTTATATCTCTGCACCGTATGAGAATATGTGTGCTAAAAACGATCCATTCAGTCATATTGATTCCAGCTTGGCCCTGTGGCACACTCAGTCTCACACACCAACAAGTATATAGTTGTTGATTATGCACTGAGATGAACACTGAAGCGAATCAGCTCATTGTCAGCTGAAGCTGGATGCTGCTCTACATCTAAATGCCCATTTGTGCTCTGAGAGAGGCAGGAAGTGACTGTGAATGGGACTGATGATTCAGCACTGTGGCTTATTTTAAAGTTGTTTCACTTTTTCTTGCTCTCTTCATTGTTCGTGTCAGGACACTTTCCAAAAACCTAGTGAAGAGTGCCAAAAGGACCATCGGCCGGCAGTATGTGTCCAGGAAGAAGTATTCTCCCCCCACCTGGGAAAACAGGAGCAGCTTCCAATCAGAGCTCGATGAGGATGAAATCTCAGGTAGCCTACATGAAGCATTTCCACTTCAGTTTCACCACATCATTAACAGCTTCACTGCCTTTATTTTTGATCCTGTAACTTAGAGATTTTTGTGACTGCACTTTGACTGTGGTCTTTAATGTTTTTGGAGAAATTCTTGTTTTTTAAATGAAGGGGATTCTTTGAGCTCTGCTGTGTATCTCCACAGTCTCAGAGGAAGTGGACCAGAGCTCCCTCACCCTCTCCTCCACCATCCGCTCGTCAGACAGGCAGACCATGAGCAACGTCGTAGAGCGGGCCTGTTGTCGCGACTACCAGCGTCTGGGTCTGGGGACGCTTAGTAACAGCCTGACACGCTCTAAGAACGAGCCGTTCAGGATTTCCACCGCTAACCGCATGTACACCGTGTGCAGGAGGTAAGGGACCAGTGGAAGATGACATGCGGTCGTGCAGCAGAGTTTTCCTGGCTCAAAACAGGGTTTATGGGGCACAATTGGTCCATTTAAACTGCAATTATTAACTTATTAAAAAACCTCTTTGAGGACCGAATGTAGGAAAAATCCTCTGAGAGAGTGAGTTTGAGCCATTTATATACACAATGATTAATACTGTGTGTGTGTGTGTCACAGCTACCCCGGCCTGCTGATTGTCCCTCAGAGCATCCCAGATGCGACCATCAACCGAATCTGCCGCTGCTATCGACAGAACCGTTTCCCAGTGGTATGCTGGCGGAATTCCCGAACCAAGGCCGTCCTGCTGCGCTCCGCGGGGCTCCATGCCAAGGGTGTGGTGGGCTTCTTTAAGTCTCCCAACGCTCCTACTGCAGGTAAACTGATTTATGCTTTGTTGAAACTTTTGGGAAGGGAATGTAACAGATATGCTTTTCTGGGTTTTCCTATTCACCTAATGTGCTTCTGCCCATTTCTCAGCAGTGTGATATTTTTAGTTTCTAATACCTTCATTAAAATGTAGGTACATATGCACATACAATACATTTTGAGACCAGTCTCACCAGGAGTGCAATATTAGTAGTGATAACAAATCATTGCAGTGATTCTTTGCAGGAAAAGATGGAAGACATACAGAGATTGGTGCTTATAAATGGTATAAAGTTAACAACTGCAGCCATTTAGTGTTGTAACAATACTAAACTGTACCTGCAAATAATCTTCAATCTAAACAACAAGGGGCAGCATTTTTGATCACGTGTCATCCGCTCTGTGCAGTGCCCTCTCAGGCGGACTCCACCAATCTGGAGCAAGAGAAGTATCTGCAGGCCATTATCAGCTCCATGCCTTCTTATAGTGAGAATAGTGGCAGAAACACGCTGAGTGGCTTCACATCCACACATATGAACACCTCTGGTAGGTGCACTGACACACACGCACGCACACGACATGTTACTGTTAGATGAACCTTAGTAATTTCTGTGGGGTCATAGAGCTGATGTATTTTCCTGTGTTCACAGACACATCAGATAAACTGAGGCAGCCCAAGATCGGAGCTCTGATGAAGCAGGTGATGGGCTCCAAGGAGGACGTTCCTGGAACTTTCAGCAGAGGAGGTGAGAGGGAGCTGTGCGTCTCCTCCTGTAGTTCCTTAGTTATCCTGTTTAGCTGTAGGTGGTCTGTTGCAGTCCTGGTTTCAAAACAAAATGTGGGAATCCTGTTTCCAGTCTAGCATTTGTTACTGAAACTGGGACTGGACCAGAAGGATGTTGAAGCGGTGAATCCATCCTGTGTAGCTCATGTTCAGTATCAGTGTGATTGTGTGTGTGAAGTAACTGAAACCATCTTCCATTGAGATGTTTTGTTGGTTAATGGGCCGTCTTTGTCATTTGACCTCAGCTCTGGGTCAGAGGGCGAAAGTCATCTCACTCTCTCAGCCCAAAGTCTCTGGCAAGGCCAGGAACCCTACTAGAGGTACAGTAGGCCACGCCCCCGGCTCCCCTTCTGCCACTCCTTTCTAACCAATCAGATCTCTTTAACAGTAGCCTACGTGTGTCTGGTGCCATCCCTGGTAGTGCACTGTCTCTGAGGACTAATGGTCTGTTGTTGCTTGTTTTTACAGTGTGCATGCTGCTGCCGCAGCTCTGCTGTCTGATACCCTGTTTGTTGTTTACTGTTTGATTCTTCTTTCTGCTGAATGTCAACAACAGTTAAGACTTTCATCATCATGTAGCTGTGATTCAGATACATGTAGCAAACTGGCCTTGAATACTTTTCAGTCATTCCTGCGTCGTTTACCAGCATGGCTGTCAGTAGCTGTGGAAATGATCAATGTCAGTGTGCAGACATACATTAAAGGATCATTCCACTTTATTACAACTAAGATCATCATAAAGTGGGGTGATGCTTTAATGGCCATTTAACTTCAAAATGATTCAGACCTGAGGTTTGTTGATTTGGTTTCCATGTCACGATTCCTTTAAAGATTGCAGTCTGTCTGTGTTTACATTGCAGGTAAATGGGGCAGCATCCGGGGCAGCGGGCGTCTAAGTGCCTACAACCCAGACGTGGGGACACGTCTGGCTGGGAAAGAGTCTCCGCAGCCCAACGGGGGACCAAGCGACCCAGTGTTCCTTCGCCAGCAGAAGGCCTACCTCTACATCATCGGGGACAAGGCTCAGCTCAAGGTGACCGGAGTACAAACATGCAGCTTTATTTTGTTTTTTATAGGAAATCTCACTGAGTTCAAGTGAGGAGGGAAAAAAAATCACATAAAAACAACTGTCACACACACAAGACTGCACAAGTCAGTGATATTTAAGTAACGGGTGCTAGTAAAGTTTTAAGTGCTTAGGAATGAGTGTTACCCAGCTGTGTTGCAGCCCATTAAAATATTAAAAGTTTATAAGACTGGAAACCAGTCTCTGTTTGAGTGAGTCCATGCTCACCTGAACATGTATATAGTACAGAACATAGATATAGCAGCTTTCTGTGTTGCTGTTGTTGCTCCCCTCTTCATTATCAGCAAACCACTAATCAAGATTAAACATAAAACACATTGCTTCCAGCACGGCAGATTTAAAACTGCAGAGTGCATAAATATTTTCCCTACCGCTGACAGGCATGTTCAGCATTGCATTAACATGTTTGGTGGAGTCCTGAATGTAACAGGCGTTGCAGCTTTAAGGGAGTGAGATGGTGCCATCAGTGATAACCGTGTTGTCTTCAGGGAGGGAAGCAGGACTCGTTCCAGCACTGGGAGGTGGTCCCCATCGAGGTGTGTGATGTACGGCAGGTGAAGAACAGCTTCAAGAAGCTGATGAAGGCCTGTGTGCCGAGCTCTTCAACCTCTGACCCCAACATGAGCTTCCTGCGCTGCCTGGAGGAGTCTGAGTGGATGGCACTGGTACATCAGCATTTATGTTTGAGCAGGATTTTCATATCCTCAGCTGTTATTTTTGCTGACTGTGTGTGTCTATGCATGTGTGTCCAGCTCCACAGAGTGCTGCAGGTGTCTGTCCTGGTGGTGGAGCTTCTGAACACTGGCTCGTCAGTCATGGTCAGCCTGGAGGATGGTTGGGATGTCACTACACAGGTCTGGCAGGCAACCAAAAGCTGCATTTACATGCGTGCATATTGGCCTTTCCTATTCAGTTTTATTAGTGTAAAATATTGAGGTTTAGAGTGTGTGATGTTGTGTCTCGCTGCAGGTGGTGTCCCTGGTGCAGCTGCTCTCTGACCCTTACTACAGAACATTTGATGGTTTCCGGCTTCTGGTGGAGAAGGAGTGGCTGTCATTCGGCCACAGGTTCAGCCACAGAGGAGCTCAGACTCTGGGTAGCCAGAGCAGCGGCTTCACCCCCATCTTCCTGCAGTTCCTCGACTGTGTGCACCAGGTAGAACAGTGGATACTTTCAGAGCCCCCCCACAAAAATCAGATTAGAATTGGCTAAAGTAGAGCAGTATTTAGAACAGCAGTGTCCTAAAACATGTCTGAACAGGACCTCTGAAATTGGATATATCTGGAATCCTTTGCTGTCTGACACATTAGAGCTTCATTTAGAGGATGGTGTTTGAGTTTGCTCAGCCATGTGCTGTATTTAAAAAGCACCCATAGAAAAAGGAGGAGGAGAAATACTAACAAAAGCACAAGCTGTTTAAAGTTGCCATTTGCACTGGTAGCTCGTGGATGTACAGTACAGCTGCAGCATTGAGATATAATTTAGTAACTATTAAATGAGTTGCGCATTACTTTCAGCACACGATGCACGCATGCAGACTTTTTTTTTTCTTGCCACCAGAGTCCCTTCATTAACAGACAGCAGATCAGATCTCTCCACCTTAAACTCTGTTTGTGTGTCCCCTCCACCCTCAGATCCACCTCCAGTTCCCCATGGAGTTCGAGTTCAGTCAGTACTACCTGAAGTTCCTGGCCTACCACTATGTGTCCAACCGCTTCCGCACCTTCCTGCTCGACTCAGACTACGAGCGCATTGAGCTGGGTGAGCACAGAGACGGGTGGTGTTCCTTTGAGTTGATCCAACAGATGAAGCTACAGTTTTTAGTGTTACTGATGAGCCCTGTGTGTGTGTGCAGGAGTGCTGTATGAGGAGAAAGGCGAGAGGAAAAACCCTCAGGTCTGCAAGTCTGTGTGGGACTACATTGACAGACTCAACAAGAAAACACCCATCTTCTACAACTACATGTTCTCTCCTGAAGATGAGGAGGTGAGAATGTGATCACAGACTGCAGCAGCTGGAAGACTGGAGAAACTCAGTATTTAATGTACTGTAGCCAGTTTAGTTAGTTAGATTTAAAGTGAGCCACACTATGTTCCAGGTGCTGCGGCCATACACCTTCATCTCCAACCTGAAGGTGTGGGACTTCTACACAGAGGAGACTCTGTCAGAGGGGCCCTCATATGACTGGGAGCTGAGGGGCAGGCAGGAGCGCACGGCAGAAGAGACGGCAGAGAAGCCTGACACCAGTGGCCCTAAATCTCAACGGCACATCGTGTGGCCGTGTTACGACAACCTGACTAAGGTGGTGCCGGATGCCATCACCAAGCTGCTGCAGGAACTGCAGAGTCTGGAGGCCGAGCTCGGCCAGACGTCAGATAAGTGGAAGGATACGTGGGATAAAATCAAGACCACGCAGAGGACGGAGACCAAGCTGGAGAGCAAGGTGAGACGAAGGCTTAATTTCCCCACCCAGATTCGTATTGTTATAGCTAAAGAGCTGCCCAGAACGACACTTAAACCAGAGAGGCATTCCTGTGCAGTCTATAAGATCCATTCTCATTCAGAATGTATAATTGCAAAGCTACTATAGAAATTATTGAGGCTAATTTGTCCTCAAGTGTAAATCTGTACAATTTACATTTACAGAGACTGTGCAGACTCTTAAGGTGTGCTAGGCCAAATACTGCTAACGGCTGAGGATAACCATTCATTTGTATCAAATACCTGCTGACAGAATTCACCTTCAGAGTAACTTTAATCCTGGAAGGTAACAGTTAACAGTTCTGGTAACAGTTTCTTAAATGTTTTTAAGAAAGTTTTTAAATTTTTACTATTCCGTCTTTTTAAGCAAGTTTTAATGGAGCAGACTGATTTCAGACACACATTGTGCTCAGTATGTGATTCACCGTGGTGGAAAGTCACCAATCGTTTTTCCGCTTTTGCTTCCTCTGCAGCCGTCCTTCTCCAGCTCACTGCTGATGTCATCCAACCTGAGCCACCAGAGGCGTTCTCAGGGCGTCTATCTGCAGGAGAGCGGTGTGGGATCGTCCATCAACCTGGCTCTGGACTGCGAGGCCAGCGCAACTTCCACGCCTGTTGCCGGTCGGCCAAGCACCAGCACGCTCTACAGCCAGTTCCAGAGCACAGAGAGCGAGAACAGGTCTGTACCTGCCAGCAAGTGCACCAGGGGAAAAGCTGGTCTCTATGGAGATTTGTAATACGTTAAACAACACTCCATGCTGACGTGTCCTTGAGAAAGACGCCACATGGCTCCCAGCTCTGCTGCTGTGTGACAGGCGGGACCATCTGTGACCAAAGGCAGCCGAGCTCAGAGGCCCTGCTCCTCTAGAGACACCAAAGTAGTTTGCTGTAGATAAACTGATGTTTAAAGGTTATGTGAAGCATGACTGTAAAAGAACTACCAGTGTCAGAGAGCTGCTCAAAAAGTCCGTGTCTTTACTTGTGTTTGGCTCCCTCCCAACAGGAGTTTTGAAGGCATTCTTTTCAAGAAGGGGGCGTTGTTGAAACCATGGAAACCGCGGTGGTTTGTGCTGGATAAGACAAAACATCAGGTGAGACGGAGCAAAGAGTTCAGACCTGTGCATCGGTGTTTGAGGAGGAGTTTGAATGAACTGTGTGTCCCTCCCCTCCCCAGCTGAGATACTACGAGAGCAGAAAGGACAAGGAGTGTAAAGGGGTGATCGAGCTGGCTGAAGTGGAGTCTGTCACAGCGGGGACGCCTGCCATGGGAGCGCCAAAAAACATTGAGGAGAAAGCCTTCTTTGATGTGAGTTCACTGGCGTGTGTTTCAGCGTTTTAGCACTCGCTCATATGTTACTCATATATTATACACTCAATGTTTTATCTGCTTGTGGCAGTCTCTTCTGCTTCTTGCAGGCATTCTTGCATGTTTGCCCTAAAACACTAAAGCAGTGAACCTCGGGAAAAACTGCTTTCAGCATAACTTTAACGGCATCCTTTTGCCATTGTCCATTGTATGCATTTGTGAATCTAATTCATCTTTCCTCTGATCTCTCAGCTCAAGACGACCAAACGAGTGTACAACTTTTGTGCCCAGGACAGCCTGAATGCACAGCTGTGGATGGATAGTATTCAGAGCTGCCTGTCAGATGCCTAGAGAGGAGGCGGGACTCTTTAGGGAGCAAATCCGACCCAGGAATGAATGAGCAGCGTCGCAGCACCTGACCGATAACTCTGCTGAGCAGTCGCAGGAACAGAGAGGGGAAGGGGCCTTTTACCACTTATGCTCTGTTCTGTTTGCTAGTGTTGAACTAATTACTTTGCGTCACAATGTTTCAGTGTTTTTGTTATAAAAATAAAAATGAGAAAGGAAAAAAAAAACAAACACAGAAGAACCACTCGCTGTTCTAGCTACAGCCTCTCACCTCCCTGACCCAACAGTTAAACACTTTGTGTGCTGGATGCCTGTATACACAAAGAATGCATCTTAAAGCGATTTGCATTTGTGGGAGGTGTCCTGCAGCCTGGACCAGCATGAAGATCCTTCCAGATCCTCCACCTGTAAACCACCACCACCCTCTTCCCTTCTTACTAACCTCACTCGCCCTCTCAAACACTTTGGGGAGGAATGACGGAGGAGCTGCAGTCGGCCTGGCCTCGTACAGAACTCGCCAGACTGCTCGTGGATCTAATTGTTGGGTTGTCGGACCAAAACGGCCCCGAGGAACAGACCGCGACAACATTCTTCCTCTTTGCCTTTCACTGCCTGATGTAGCCCTCTCACGGTATATTCAAAGGAAGTTCAAGAGGAAGTGGAGCATGTTATTGTGGCTGCAGCGAGGGGCTCATCGACGGTTCATGAAGGATTTCCTTTTCTTTCATTTCCTTTTCCAAAAATCTCAAATTTGTACTCGAAAGAGGTCAGAGCTGACCAGCTGTCCTCCACATATGGCAAGGACATAAAGCCATGAATCAGAGATCAAACCAGGAGAGCCAGCGGGAGGTTAGAGCCCGTCAGGTATCGAGTGTCGGTGAACTTTTCACTGAGAGTGTTTACAGAGTCGACCGAAGTCCCCTCACTAAGCTATACTCTGCTTTTCACACGCCTGCATTTAATCAGCGACTGTTAACATTCAGGTTCTGAAGGGATGCTGAAGGAAAAAGGAGGGATTTATTTAGTAAAGAGTCTATAGAAGGAGATCCAGAAGGTGAGAGGTTTTAGAGGCGGGATACTAATGAACAGTGATATTATGGGATGCTTTAGAGAGACTACAGTGTTTAGGAGAGGCGGCAGACTCGCTGCAGTGTTGGAAACTGGATGTCCGTCAAAGGAAAATTCTCTTATTTCTATAACTGGTTAAATTGTCTCGTGCCTGTTGCGACTGTGGTGCCAATGACCTCCTCTGACCTCTAACAGGAATCATTTCAAACACTCGTCTGGCACTAAATTCATCTCCCTCATCAGAAACAGCGCTCACGGTCCCACGTCCACAGATACAGGCTTAGTGTGCAGACGCGCTGACAGATGACTTTTTTTGTGCACACATGCTGTCAGTGAGGCAGGCAGGTAGTTTGATAGTCTGCTAAAGGTGCAGTTAGACGAGCCTTTAAAATGACTTGTGTGAAATGGATCAGGACAGCTTCACTAGTCTCGCCCTGCTGGTTGTCTGGACAGTTTCATCTCATGCATGTTGACAGTGCACTTTTTTAAATTAATGCTTAAATTCTCTGAAATCAAAAGTAGCTCATTGATGAATGAACATCTGAATATTTTTAAAAGATCAGAATTAATGTTTTGTTTTTTAATGTCATTTCTGTTGTCAGGAGTTCTAAATTAAATTTGAGCCTCGGCCATCAGTCAGAATGGGCACCAGACCATGAGAGCTTTTTAATAAAATACTGCAATTTTCCTTTAATGACACCCGGGTGGTGCAAGTCGCCCAAATGTGTGCCAGCACTGGTCACATATTTCCAAGGACGTCGTCGTGCTCAGATGTGAACGTTCGGGCTCACCGGAGCCGTGTCGGGATGCAGCAGCGGCGCTGGAGCCGGTACGCGGACGAGAACGTGTAGCCGGGAGGTTTCGAACATCTCTCGTTTCACGCCAGTGGTTTTTGTCAAACTGCCCCCTCCGCACGCATCAACCGCTCTGACCCACACGTGTTAACACAAACCCTGCTCTGTAAAATATCTTCTACTGCTGTCCTTGAACAGATCATTTGAAATTGTAGATTTTTTTTGTGTCTAACTCCTTTGTATATACTACTCCAGATTTATTTGTAACATTTATGGTAGTAATTTATTTAACTTGTCTCCTCGGTAAAGAAAGTTCCTCAAGCACCACTTTATTTTTAAATTAGGAATTCAATGTGCCATTTGTTTATTTCTGTATTAATGTGACTAATGCTTATTTTGTTTTGTAAATGTAAACCCTTAATGTCTTTTGGTTTTGTTTTTTGTAAACACAGTTGTCCTTATTCAGCACGAACCATTAAGAGTGGAAAGGGTGTGTTAGCGGCAGAGGAAGCCTCTCTGAGGTTGGTTGGGGTTTACTGTGCTGCTCGCCCACAGTGATGGGATGTTCTCCATGTAGACTACAGTCCAAATAAAGGTCACGTGAGGTCTTCCTGGTGCTGGGGGTCAGCAGACTGGCTTGATGCATCATTGTGGGTCCATTAAGGAGTCAGTCATGAGAAACAAAAATATTGAGTTTAGTAACTCTTTAGGAAAATTATTTGACCTCGTTTATCCTCATTTGATCTAATAAAATACTTTATTTCTTTTTTTTAAGTCCAAGAGTAACTTCAGTCTGCTCTGATTGCCTTCCTCTGTGAATATTCAGACGCTCCCCAGTTTATTTAAATTGTAATGCTATAAATGTCTGTAGCTTCTTGCCTCTTACAGTCAAAAGTCCAACATCATGATCACACAAAGTTAAGTTTTGAGTGACCTTTTGCATCTTAAAATAATCTTCCCCTGAGGAACAGATGGACTGTAGCGACAGCAGGAACCGCCTGCGGGAGAACGCTCGCTGCGTCCTTGTCTTCTGACTGCAGTTGGCCCCAGCTCACCTTTTTCACTCTAGTTTACTCATCTCTCAGCAAACAGCTACATTACCCCAGGAATATGACATAATCATTTTTATTTATTTGGGTTTTTTGTATTAGAAATGACCTTCTGAGCCGGGTTATGTTGTCATTGTCATGTCAATAGAGTTTTTAGAATCCAAATAAAAACTGGGTTTAAATGTTCGCCTATCCGTGTGTGTGTGTATATCTACTCTGCAAACAGCCACTCATTCTCATTGGTTAACTTAAGTGAAGGTAATGCACCGCAGTGACACTTTTACCTTTGTGCATTCAGCAGCTTTTGTCGCGCTCTCGATCACATCGTCATCATTCACCTGCAGATCAAATGTCTGTTTCCATTTTAGATTACTAGGAAGAATATCCAGCTTGGAAAATGCCATCTGTTTGGAACTGCAGCTACAGTCAGGATCAGGATTCTGAATGGAATGAATACATTTTTTAGATTGGGGTATTTCTTTGTATGTGCTGCAGTGTAAAAGTGACTTCAGTGCAGATGCAAAGTATAAAAATGAATATGCGCACATTCCAGTGACAACATGCTGCAGTTGTACAGCTGGGCTACATTCATGTTAGTAAACAACCCGCACATATAACATGAACTCTACACTGCACTTAAAACATGCTGTAGATGCAAGAATCTGTTTTAAACCAAAACCTGTGCTCAGCATCAGTTACCAGATAAAAGGAGAGCCGCCTTTGTGACAAAACCATTACGCTCACAATGAAAATGTATGAATATTAATACATTTTCATAGCTCATGTTGGAGGTGTATTTTTTTTCAGTTCCAATAAAAAAATTAAACACTTTAGTGAGCTGATTATTTGAACATCTGCATAGTCTATCGACAATCAGTAACTATGACAACTAACATCACTTTATTAAAACCAGCTAATACTGTAACACTATTAGAGAAATCTGGCATGAGGTTAACTAAAACGATGGACAATCTTTGCCCCTCTGAAAGAAGCCCTGTGCCTGTGCTGGGGGTCTGCACGTGTCTGAGGGATTTCCTTCCTCCCCTCTGTTACTTTTGTTGCTCGGTTCTCCAGCTTGTGTGTTTGGACAAATTTTTGGTGTTGACACAGAAGTGAGCAGCCTTCTGACACACCGTAGTTTTCATTTCCAGCCATAAAATATCTCCACCGGATGCTCTCACTGCAGCCTACATGTGTCTGCTCAGCACTGCTGAGTCATATGAAGGCACAGCAGCAGCAGACGTATACTTTTTGTTCAAACGGGAGCAACACACTGAACACAGAGGGTAGAAGTTTAAACTGCAAATGTGTATTTCATTGCTGAAGTTGGGCATATGAACATAATACAGGGACACTCATTTGCTTCTGGAGTTAGCCTCAAGTGGCCACTAGGGGAACTGCAGCTGTTAGCAATTGAGCATTGTTGACTGCTACATATGCAATCATGAGTCCAAAACAGTTTTGGCCAATTGGAAGCACTGCCACACTGATGACATAACTCTGCTGACCCCGACGTTTTTCAACAAGTCAGTTTCCAGTGAAGTATTACCTAGAAAATTAGCTCCAGTTAGCTATGAGAAGTGAAAACACCCTTGGAGGTTTTTATACTCAACATCCTGCAGAAGTCCAAAGACAACATTCAGACCGGCAAAGCCTTTTGGTATTAATGTGGTCAGCCAGACACTTTTAATTTTGATTCTTTAACAATAATCATAGAACCTGATTGCTGTCAAATGATTTAAGTACACCAGAGAGGTCCGTAGCTCTGCAGAACTCAGACCTGCACTCCTTCTAGTATCCTGCTGCTCAGAAACAAAATAAAATTAACCTTAAAAAATAATAATAATAAAAGGGGGGGGAATACAGCGTCACTCTTACCAAATGTCACTCTCCCCCTGTGAGTAAGTGCTTGGTGGAAAGAGAGAAAAAAGAACAGGCAAAAATAGTAATCTCAAGATTGCTTGTAAAATTACTTATAAATGTAGATAATATTTGTATATAGGTAGATAAAGTTTGGTTGATTTAAGGGGGATCGCAAGAACATAAAGGTCAATACAATCAGAAGGTCTTAGCTCACTAGCTAGGTCAACAGAGAACCGGTTATACATGCACTAAAGAAAACAAAACAAAGGTTAAAAATCGAGATCATATCCAAATCTGTTTGCCTGAAACTACCGAATGAGTCTCTGATGCCAGATTGATTTTTTTTTTTTAAATAAAATGGCAAATTGACATTATTGCACATGAGCAAAAGACAGTAATACTATTAGAGCTCCGTTCTTCGACCCACTTCTCCTCCTCCTCTTCAACAGAGCTTCCTGAAGCACTTCAAAATATTCAGAAACCTGGTGACGTACGATGGTAAGGGATGTTTCATCAACAGCAACCAAAAAGAAAAGGAGCATTAAAAAAAAAAAAAAAAAACACTGGATAAAAACCTTGATGTGAGGACAGAGGAGACAACCAGCAGAGATGAAGGTAGAACACTTACATTGTGCTATAATGTACAGTAAATGGCTGCATAAGTGCTTTTCTTAAGCTTAAAGAGAAAAAAAAAAAGTTTTCAAAAACGTATTTATTGTTGAGGCATCATTTAAAGTCAGCCTGTGCTATCCATTCGGGTGACCATGTAAAATCCCTATCAGTGGGAAGCAGGAGAGTAATCTTCGAGGACATTAAAAAAAATAAGGATGTTACCCCTCAGACTCTGTCGTTTCAAAGATCGCTGCTACATTAAAACCGCACGTAATTATGTGCAACATCAGAAGAAAGGCTTTGAAGAGGATTCCTCTGCACTCTGCTATGTCTGTTGGTTTTTTCCTTTTTGTTTTGTTTTTTTGTGTTTTTTTTTTTTTTACATGTTCGGCCGCCTCGTTATTGGTGTTGATTGGCAGTGTCCAGGTCCAATAACATGGCAGAGTGATTCTGTAAAAACACCGGAGTTGCAGTGAGGTTATTTAGGGGAGTCACTCTGGAGGAGGCTGACAGTCTGCGGCAACGTCTCTGAAGGGCTTCTGCGCCCGCTTGTGCTCACACGGGCCCGTTGACCGACACTTCCTGGGGCGGTGGCGTTTCCTCTCTGTTGGGATGACAGAGGAAAAAAGTCAGCTGCACGCAGGGGACATGTGATGATCATCCAGCCCTAGATTTGTGTTAGCATCTCTGCAGGACTGAGCTTCTCCAAGCCCAGTTTGCAGTCCATCAACCCTCTCATGGGGCACTCAAGAGTAAAGCTTCGCCTCACATTACATCTGCAACCTCCCTAATGTTTGAGGAGTTCTGCTGATCTTTGCCTGTCTATCTGAAACAAAGTTGTATCAGCTCATCAAATAGCACCAATAAGCCTGTCCTCTACTTCTGTCACTGGAGTCAGTGGAATCTGTTCTGATTTTTTTTTTTTAATTTGACTCATTTTTTACTTGCAGATTCGCCTCCATTAACCTCAACGCATGTATGTAATTGCAATGTGCACAAAGCTTTGCTCCACATTTGGTGTGAACGCAGCAACAAAACTATACAGACATGTTTGCTTTAACTGAGCATTAGTTTGGACTCCTGCTAAAACAAACAAACATTCTTTTGCGAGATGGCCGGTTTTGCAGGTATCGCTGTGGGGACACCTGCAGCAAACTTTACTGGGAGCAGGTTCATGGTGGAGCTAAACTACATCTGCCAATTGTGCCACTGTGCAGACAGAAGTGATGAGGGGCTCATGCTAGATGCGGCATGACAGGATGTAAAAATTAATGCCTCCCCCGGCTGAGCTCTCTCATTGGCCTACTGCATGCTTCTTTTGGCTAGTCCATGTAGACTGTAGAAATAAAATTAGTTCCTAGATGAAACTGCTCATAAACTGCTCTGGTTCCTTTCTTTTCTGGGAGAAATCTCTGCATCCAGTTTCTCCAAAGCTATTTTGGAGCAAACAGCACAGCAGGCCAAGAAAAAATACGTGCATCTTAAATTTAGAGTGAACCGTCCTTTTCAGACCCCAACGGTTTCGAACGTGTTTGTGACACACCTGAAGTATAACGACACAGACAAGCACAGATGAACAGATACCTCGTGAGACCCTTCAAATGTGTGCTGAATATGAAGCAAAATTTTGAGCTGACAGTGTGGAGCAGTGGCCGCTTACTTCCTCTCAGTCTGCGCGTTCACAGGCGAGTCCTCAGCAGGATGCTGCTCTGGAGCTTTAGGATTCGGAAGGTCTGACAGGGAGAGCTTCTCCAGAGACACCGGACACTCCTCACTGCGGAGCACAAGAGTTGGCATTTATTTTTCTCCAAACTCTGTACTGATAAAAAATAATTTATTGACTTTATATATTAGTTACAGTACAGGAGGCATAATGGTTTTTAGTTGTTAGTACTGTAGAAGCTTTAATGGTGGTTTTAAACGTATTTTTGAGTTGTGGAACTGTTTTCTTTCAGTCGTACAGTCGACCCCGGAGACCAGCAGAGGGAAACAAACAAAATGTTTCAAAGTGCTCAAAAACATTTGACCTCATTTAACAGAGTGAGTACAGAAAACTTCTTCAGTACTGGGACAGTAATACAGGTTATTTATATAGAAACACAAAGTGATTTTTTGTTAATGTGAGAATGAAGTCAGTCAACTGTCCAATTACACTTTAGCACGTGGAAATGAAGGGCCTTCGTTAAAAAAAAAAAAAAAGGGCTGTAATGTCTCAGTGGTTATGGCTTTAAATCCGCTGTGGTGGTGCACAAAGACGAAATGACAAACTGCTCATAGACCTCACTGTATGCATCACCAGGGGTAAAAAGAAAAAAATGATTTTTTTCATCTTTTGCTTCAGAAACTAAACTCTGCGTACTTCCACCATGACTAAGATAGCAACTCTGGTTAAGAAAACGACACATGCACTATGTTAATATGAGCTGGTAACTAAGTCCTAACACTAACCAAACTAAAACTATGTCAAGTTACAAACTCATAGTTAACCCAGAGATCACATGCTTCACAGTTTAGGATTTACTCAGGCTGTGCAATTAATCGAATTTTGACATCAATTTAGATTTTGACTCCAAACGATCACAAAACAGTTTAAATCGACAAAAAACGATTATCATTAAAATTATTTTGTCGCGTTACGCGCTGAATGCTCTTTGCCCTGATTTATGCTGCAGCAAAGTGGCCGGCAGTTATGTTTGTGCAGATGCATCATGTGTTAATTACCATTAATTACTGAGCGGGAAATCGATGCCGTAACCTGACCTGAACCTCCCTACCAACCACAGGACATGATTAGCAAGGTGCAATAAATACAGTGTTTACAAAGTCAGTGAGTAATCGTGCTGATTGATCGTGATTTCAATATTGACAAAAACCATCGTGATTATGACTTTTTCCATAATCGAGCTGCCCTAGGATTCATATTTCTTCAGGGGAGCTCCCAGGATGCACTGAAGTCCATCGAAGCAAACACAGGAAGGCAAAGCTGAATGCATGCAGCAATTTCAAAATCCAGCCTGGTCTATAATCACATCAATGTGGTAATTATGTTTCAAATATAGATGTTTACACACACACACACACACACACACACACACACACACACACACGGGTTTTCTGTGTGTGGCTGCAGGATTTTTTTCCATTCAGCGTGTGACGACTGCAGTGTATCTACTTCATTTCAGCTTGTTGGGTTTTTTGTTTTTAGATATGCAATGGTTCATATTTTACTCACTGTATACTCCCATTAAGTGACCTATTTAGACCTTTTCTGTTTAATCCTCTATACCCAAACAGAATTCCATGAGAATGTCCCAGATTCCTTCTAGGCCGGACTATTTTAATTCATTATTATCAGGCTGTCCTAAAAACTCCCTGAAAAGCCTTCAGCTGATCCAAAATGCTGCAGCTAGAGTACTGACAGGGACTAGAAAGAGAGAGCAGATTTCTCCCATATTGGCTTCTCTTCATTGGCTCCCTGTTAAATCTAGAGTAGAATTTTAAAATCCTTCTCCTAACATACAAGGTCTTGAATAATCAGGACCCATCTGATCTCAAAGACCTCATAGTACCGTATCACCCCAATAGAGCACTTCGTTCTCAGACTGCTGGCTTACTTGTGGTTCCTAGGATACTTAAAAGTAGAATGGGAGGCAGAGCCTTCAGCTTTCAGGCCCCTCTTCTGTGGAACCAGCTCCCAGCTTGGATTCAGGAGACAGACACCCTCTCTATTTTTAAGATTAGGCTTAAAACTTTCCTTTTTGATCAAGCTTATAGTTAGGGCTGGATCAGGTGACCCTGAACCACCCCTTAGTTATGCTGCTATAGGCCTAGAGTGCTGGGGGATTCCCATAATGCACTGTTTCTTCTCATTCACCTTTTTTACTTGGTTTATACTTCACTCTGTATTTAATCATTAATTATTAATCAATCTCTGCCTCTCTTCCACAGCATGTCTTTTGTCCTCTCTCTCTCCTCTCAGGCCCAACCGGTCGCAGCAGATGACTGCCCCTCCCTGAGCCTGGTTCTGCTGGAGGTTTCTTCCTGTTAAAAGGGAGTTTTTCCTTCCCACTGTCACCAAATGCTTGCTCATAGGGGGTCGTTTTGACTGTTGGATTTTCTCTGTATTATTTGAGGGTCTTTACCCACAATACAAAACACCTTGAGGTAACGGTTTGTTGTGAATTGGCGCTATATAAATAAAATTGAATTGAATTCCTGAAAACTCTGGAAAAAATGGGGGAAATATGATGAACACCTAAATATACACTGCTCAAAAAAATAAAGGAAACACTTAAATAACACAATATAACTCTGGGTAAATCAAACTTCTGTGAAATCAAACTGTCCACTTAGGAAGCAACACTGATTGACAATCAATTTCACATGCTGTTGTGCAAATGGAATAGACAACAGGTGGAAATTATTGGCAATTAGCAAGACACTCAATAAAGGAGTGGCTCTGCAGGTGGGGACCACAGACCACTTCTCAGTACCTATGCTTTCTGGATGATGTTTTGGTCACTTTTGAATGTTGGTGGTGCTTTCACACTCGTGGTAGCATGAGACGGACTCTACAACCCACACAAGTGGCTCAGTTAATGCAGCTCATCCAGGATGGCACATCAATGCGAGCTGTGGCAAGAAGGTTTGCTGTGTCTGTCAGCGTAGTGTCCAGAGGCTGGAGGCGCTACCAGGAGACAGGCCAGTACACCAGGAGACATGGAGGAGGCCGTAGGAGGGCAACAACCCAGCAGCAGGACTGCTACCTCCGCCTTTGTGCAAGGAGGAACAGGAGGAGCACTGCCAGAGCCCTGCAAAATGACCTCCAGCAGGCCACAAATATGCATGTGTCTGCACAAACAGTTAGAAACCAACTCCATGAGGATGGTATGAGGGCCCGACGTCCACAGATGGGGGTTGTGCTCACAGCCCAACACCGTGCAGGATGCTTGGCATTTGCCAGAGAACACCAGGATTGGCAAATTCACCACTGGCGCCCTGTGCTCTTCACAGATGAAAGCAGGTTCACACTGAGCACATGTGACAGACGTGACAGAGTCTGGAGACGCCGTGGAGAGCGATCTGCTGCCTGCAACATCCTTCAGCATGACCGGTTTGGCAGTGGGTCAGTAATGGTGTGGGGTGGCATTTCTTTGGAGGGCCGCACGGCCCTCCATGTGCTCGCCAGAGGTAGCATGACTGCCATTAGGTACCGAGATGAGATCCTCAGACCCCTTGTGAGACCATATGCTGGTGCGGTTGGCCCTGGGTTCCTCCTAATGCAGGACAATGCTAGACCTCATGTGTCTGGAGTGTGTCAGCAGTTCCTGCAAGATGAAGGCATTGAAGCTATGGACTGGCCCGCCCGTTCCCCAGATCTGAATCCGATTGAGCACATCTGGGACATCATGTCTCGCTCCATCCACCAACGTCACGTTGCACCACAGACTGTCCAGGAGTTGGCGGATGCTTTAGTCCAGGTCTGGGAGGAGATCCCTCAGGAGACCATCCGCCACCTCATCAGGAGCATGCCCAGGCGTTGTAGGGAGGTCATACAGGCACGTGCAGGCCACACACAATACTGAGCCTCATTTTGACTTGTTTTAAGGACATTACATCAAAGTTGGATCAGCCTGTAGTGTGTTTTTAACCTTTAATTTTGTGTGTGACTCCAAATTTAGGCCTCCATTGGTTAATAAATTTGATTTTCATTGATGATTTTTGTGTGATTTTGTTGTCAGCACATTCAACTTTGTACAGAACAAAGTATTCAATGAGAATATTTCATTCATTCATATCTAGGATGTGTTATTAGTACTCCCTTTATTTTTTTGAGCAGTGTATAAAAACTGCTGTAAAGTTGGTTTTAATTTAAACATCACAAATATATACAACCATTTAAGATTTGTACATATCTACTTCTCAATGTCTCCTTATCTTTTTCTCATTATCACTTTCTTCTTCTTCTCTCCTCCCTCATCCTCTTCCTGCTCACCTCAAGCTTCTTCTCCTGAACTAAAGTCAGGACTCTAACACACAAAAACATGAATAAAGGTGTTTATTTATTTCCAATATTGACACAATTACTGATTTTCAGCAGATCTGACACATGACCCTCCCATCTCCAGGCACCTGACAGGAGCCAGCTAGACAACAGCAGCTGGTTATAAGCTGAGTTACAAGCCAACATTATGCCAGCTAATGCTAGGCTCGAGTGTCCTAAAACTCACACTTTCCTGCTGATAAACAGTTTGATTACATTCTCCCATCGAATGAGAGCTTAATCAGTCTTAGACAATAATGTTAGCTCCACTTCAAAGACAGTTTCAGTAATGCCGGCTAACATCAGCTAACAGTGACAAAAATAGAAGCGCTTATCAACAGAAAAGCTCTGGAAATTAAACTCATCTCATAGTACACCAGAGGTAGGCTATTCATGAGGGCAGCTCACATACTCAAATCTGCTTCTCAACCCACAAAAAATATATTGTGCTGCTATGCAATCTGAACAGACAAGAATTTAACTTCAGCTGAAATGATGCAAACCTTTTGAGGTCAGCTTTCTTGTTGCTGGGGGCACCGGCTGTTTCTGAGGTGACAGCTGCAGTGAGAGGAGCACCAGCATCCTCCTCACTGTCGGACCCTCCGGAGGAGCTACTGTCTGAGGCCACGAGTGGAGCCTTTCTCCCTTCTCCTGCTGGACCAGAGGAGGTACTAACATCTGCTGGCACATACAGACAGAAAAATACTTGCTGTAGGACACTTTAAACTTTAAACCATCCCCAATCAATAGCAGATGTTTAGTTGGAAATGGCTTTAGGAGATGATCTCCTGACTCGAATATTGATGTGGGATTAAGTGGAACTCACCACTCTTCTCATGGTTTTGTTTGGCTTGTTTATCTACATCACTGCTGCCTGTTTCCACAGGAGAGCTGCATCTGGGATCTGTCTGTGTGCTGTAGGAAACCAAGAAGAAAGCACTGATGACAATATTTGTTGCATTATTTTGAAGAGTTCCTATGAAAGCCGTCTCCAGTGTGGTGTGTAAGAAACCCCTTCACACAAAAACAACACTACAAAAATCAAGCGATAAAGGCTTTCCCGTCCTTGGAAATGCCGGTTTATCCATAGGTCGCTAAACAGTTTGACCAGCCAAAATAGGATTAGCTGCTCACCCAGAGAAAGGATGGAACTCAGTGAAGTTAGCCCATCCAGTTTCCTGTGTCTCTGCTGCATTCCCTGCTGAACTGTCCCACCCTGGTGGGGATTGGGATGCTGCAGTTTCTCCAGAATCCCTGAAATTTGCTGTCCAGCCACAGCAAATTTGCTGACCTGAAGATCAGACAAAACAAGAGACCTATTGGCCCATAGAGCTCCGCTGTCAAAGGTTTTATGTGACCAATATGTGATGTATAGGAAGATGGCTGTCAGTCAACCTTCACTGAACTTATACCGTTTTTGTTTTGTTTTTTTTTTACAAATTAAAAAAAAAAAAAAAAAAAGTCAAAAATTTAAAAAACGTCTCCCCTATTATGCAGAGCCTTACCCAAAGCGTATTTGCTTAAAGTTTCAGAAGATTTCAAATACAAATGACTGAGGAGCAAATTTAGCAAAAAGTTGACAGACATTTGGATTTGAAGCATTTGCAGAGATTGACTCATACCAAATTTCAAAGAGTTGGCCTAGAAATAAGTGAGGAGCCGGGATTAAAGGTAAACATCAACATACAGTATTTCTGAAAACTAAAAAAAAAAAACAACTCTATCTCCCTACTTTGTAGAGCTTTACACAAACAGCATTTGTGCCAAGTTTCAGAAGATTTCAAATATAAATAAGAGAAAAGCAAAAAGCTGGACAGCTGGACAACGGCATTGGATAAGCTCCGCTGACTGTTGTCTGTCGTTGACAGCAGAGCTAAAAAATAAACTCTTTCAAACTTAGAAAAAAGTCTAATCTGAAGGGCTGTTTATAGGTTAGTGTGACATTTGGCTGTATTGTGCCTGCCAATCTACCAGAATCCGATGTGTTCTGCTCGGAGTCTTCATCCTCATCTGATTCGGAGCCACGATCCCGTTCCCGGCCTCCATTCTCTATGCTGCTCCTGGAGCTTCCCTCTGAGGTTTGAGAGACTCCAAACCTGGAAGAAAGTGGCAAAGGAAAGAAGCTTATTAGACATGAAATGGTTAATGACAGAAATCAATGTCATGCAATAAAGTGCAAAGGTGAAAAGGATTACCGCGTTCTGGATTTAGCTTGCGTTGCATAGTTGATCTCCTTCTCCTCCCAAATGTCCTCCTCCTCTTCAGCATCATCAAACTGGCGTATCCTCTCTTTACAGCAGGCTTCAAATGCAGCTGCATTGGCCTGTAAACAAACCAGCACTTCAAATTAAAGGAGGACTTTTAATGGGACTTTTTAATGGCTTGAAGGACAGGCTGTTTATCAGCAGCAGGTTTATGCTTCTTCAAATAAAGATAAATATTATGACATGATGGATACATGTCATAATATTTAAGAACATTATGACATGTATATTTAAGAGAGACCTGTAAAGAACTAATTTAAAATGAGGAGCCATTAAAAAAAAAAAAAAAAGAAAAAGCTTGCAGTGATGCTACCCTTAAACAGGGAGTCCACTCTTTTCACTCGACAGTAGTAAGTTGGTGATGGTGGCAGCAGAAACACTTCGTTCACTTACATCATTTCACAACTTTTAACAGAATGAGACACAAATGCTAGTAAACCACTTACACTATTATCATCAGCATCTAGATTGAAGTTTATTTCGGCAATTCTGTCAAACGTAGCACTGAGGAGGGAGAACACAGACACACACACACACACACACAGTATTAAAACGTGACATCCTCACAAAGCAAAGTAAAAGAAAACAAGAATACTAACGGGGACCGTTGTGTTTTTTTTCTTGGGACCAGAGATCATATAAAGATGTGACATTCAGCAAATTCAAGAAATAATAGAGAAAAAAACTGCTGGCATTGGAAAGTGGGTGGGACCCTAGTCATACTTTTCTCAGCTTTGAGGACAGCATTTGAAGCAGCTACCAGTGACAGTGAAGAATATTGCTGATTGAGATATGAGGGAATGGTAAATACATCAGATGGTTACCTAGGCAGGCCTAGAATGACCACTGGTGACCAATGTCAGCTACAAATTAACACGACGACTTGCAGCTTACACCCGTTTGACAGTCAGTGGCCTGTTTTCGCATTAAAGGATGCATATGGGGCTCCTCAATTCAGGAGGCTAACAGTAAGAAGATGATACTGGTGGTGCAGGGCTCAACAGTGTACATAAAGTATTGTAAGATTACGGTCATACCAACCTGAGCCCAGATGAGCTCATCTGCCCTCAGAAGCTATGGAAAGTCGAGCCTGGTTTGTACATGCATACAAGGCTGCTTAGGAACACCAGGTCCTGTATGCTACAGGCTTATTTGTGGTTCCCAGAATTTCTAAAAGTAGAGTGGGAGGCAGAGCCTTCAGCTTTCAGGCCCCTGTCCCATGGAAGCAGCTCCCAGTTGGTATTCAGGAGATACACACCCTCTCTACTTAAGTTTCCTTTTTGATAGAGCTTATAGTTAGAGCTAGATCAGGTGACCCTGAACCATGCCTTAGTTATGCTGTTATTGGCGCAGGCTGCTGGAAAACCTCCACTGATGCAATGACCATTTCTTCCACTCACCTCTTTTCACTTGCCAGGTGTTTATGTACGGCTGCTGCATGTCACTAAATTATGTCTTCTCACTCTCACAGTGTGTGTTTTGTCCCGCCTCCCTATGCTTTCATTTTTTTTTCTACCCCTCACAGACAGATGGCTGCACCTCACCAATCCTGGTTATAATGGAGGTTTCTTCCTGTTAAAAGTTTGGAGTTTTCCATTGGCACTGGCACCTAGGTATGTGCTCATATAAGGGGTCATCTGTTAGGGTTCTCTCTCTATTATTGTAGGGTCCTCACCTTACAGTATAAAGCACCTTGAGACAACTGTTGTCATGATCTGGCACTATATAAACTTAACTGAACTAAATGCAACCAAAGAAATTTCTAGTTTTCTTTACAAAAAGACTGAACGTCAAGCTGTTGGGGACACACACATACCACACAGTGGGCTGCAAGGAAGCAGCAGCACCACCTTTGCAGTATAAAAAGGTAAAACCCCTTTATCAACATACATAAATGTGAAGAAAAGTCTTCCTGTGCTCCACTTCATTGCTGGTATGCATCTGAATTAAAAACCAGCTTAGATGAAAGCCATTTGTCAGACAATTTTTTTTATTTTGGCAGATTTCTGGAATATTTTGTTAGACGCTCTTGCATTACCTGCAGGAGTGTCTGTAAAAGGGATATATGTATTTTAAAGCTTTAATTATTAATGATTTTATAGGTTTAGACCTTGATTTAGACTATGAATATAAATCTAATAAATGATCCAATGTTATTACCGATTAAGCTATCCAGAACTATACAAAAAAATTCAAATTATCCTCTTTCTTTGTAAGCCAGTAGTTGTAAACATGTAACATTATATACATTTATATTAAATGTGGCCAAAGTTTCAAGTAAATGTTTGCCAGAAGAATCCCTGAGAACTACAGATCAGCTTTCAGACTCTATGATTGTCAGCTGTTGAGGAGACTGGAAGCTGCAGTTAGCTGTGAACACTTTTACTACTTACTTGATATTTTCATCATGCTCGCTGAACTCCTCATCATTAAACCCAAACTGATCCACAAAGTTGGCAGTCATCTGTTGGATCTGATAGTCTGAGAAAGCCTGTGAAGTTCAAGCACAACTGGTGAGTCAATATTTTACACTCATTATTTGTGGTTTAGACTGATGGGAAAAGTACTTTATTGTGATCTGTGCATGTGTGTAAGTTATGTTTGCTTTTCAGGGAGCTCGTTTACCTGTTGGAGAGACAGGTCATTGGGGAAGGGGCTCTCCATGTCATCATCCTCACTGGATGAGTGCATGTTGAGGGTGCTTACCTGCAGAACATATTGCACAGGAAGCTCAGTTCAACAGTGCAGATGCTTTCTTCCACATAGGTTTTCTCTTAAGGGGGCATAAAGTCTTTGTTAAAGTTTTATTATTTTCAGTGCAGGAGTCCTGTTCATCTGCAATTTATAAGAAAAAAACTAGGTGAGCTACCACCCCTTGAGTGTGGCCCCACTGAAGCTTAAAATCGACAAAGTCTAATCAGGGCAAATACTGCATCTTCAGTAAAGATACTCCTGAATTTTACTGCTTATATTTTTTAATTCACTCAGTTTGAGAAGAGAAGCTAAATTTGTTGAGAAGCTGGTAACATCTACTCTGACACAATATTGGTCCTGTCCTTATAAACTGCTGCAGGACACAGACCTGGGCTTAAAGTGGGGAAAGAAGAAAAGGAAATGAGCTATAAATGCCAGTTATTTGAAGGAGAATATTTCAACTGAACAATGTTTCACCAGTTCTACTGTGTTCCTCCTGTTTGTTTCTCTCAGGGTTTCATCCACAAAGCTCTCCCAGCGACCTCTGCAGTCTTCTGGTAGCTCTGCAAAAAACAGGAAACCGCAGCAGAAACATTTATTTTTCACTGACTTAGTTAAAATTGAATCTTGTCTGGTTAGAGTACTGAATTACATAAATACCTCTGATGAGGTCAGAGATCTGGGTCTGTATTGGTCCTTTCTCCAGGTTCTGGACCACCATGTTGGCTATTCTAGTCAGGTGGCCCATGTTGCCTCTCCTGGTACCACCTTCAGTCCTGACATTCACAGACAAACTTATTACCTTCAGTAACAGCACTAATTTTAAGAAATATAACGAATTAAAACACAGCAGTTTAGCATTTTTAATTTTCACGCACGTAATATATGAAACAGTGGAAGAAAGTGCTCTTTTTCAATAAAAATGGATGTGAGAAGATTCTTACTGTATTTTATCATTTTCCTCCCATGCATCAAGGATCCTTTGAAGCAATCGACACTTCTGGAAGAGCTAAGAGTCCAAGAGCAACACGATGTGATTTTGTGGAAATATTTCAATGTCATCTGACAAGGACAGGACATGTGTAAACCACTTACATGTGCCACAAGCACATTACGGATGGAGGTCTGCGGGTCACTTGTCCTGCCTGTTGTTGCTTCCTCCTCTTGAACCTGAGAGCTGCATGCTGTAGCGTTCTCTTCGTGGTTCTGTAGACCTGGGCCTGGCCGCTCTTCTGAGGAAGGATGGTTCAGGATAGATGCCACACACAGCTCCACTTGGAAGTGCAGAAAGTTATTCCAGGAGTATTTGAAGAACAGATCCTACATAAATTAAAAAAACAAACAAAAAAAACTAAACTAATTAAATGGACACATAAATTTCAGTATTACATGTCATTTTAAGCACTTAGCTAGTTACTGACAAAACAGTTAAAACGAAAAAAGTCATGGTGGTAATATCTGAGCCAGAAGTGACCATCTGTTGTTTAACCAGTACAGCAGGGCAGGATTTAAATTCCTTAGTCTGCTTCCAGACAAAGCTTAATGTTCTTATTTGAACCTGCTCCAAAGAGGTAACACCCACTGCCCTTTGGTCAGATGGTGTAATAGACAGAGTGCTTCCCAACTTGATGACTAACCTTGTGCAAATCTGATGCAATATAGTGTGTACAATATACAAAAGGAATTAGGCAAGGGCACCCTCTGAAGCATCTTCTAAAAGTGTATGACATAAAAAAGGCTTACCAGTAGCAGGTCCATGGTGGAAAGGTTGCAGAGCTCCTGGCAGATACTGGATGCATTGGTCTGCAGTAGGGCGGCCACCAGCCGGGCCACATGAAGGCGAGCGTTCCCCAGTGGCTCTTTAAGAACGCCAAAGGTCGTCAATATTGCACTTTTCTGGAGAGCGAATGACAGGACCGTGTGAACTAGTGTGGTCACAGAATCCCATATAACATAAAAAACAACAACGATCAATTCTACATCAACAATACTGGAAAATGAGACCAACACGTAAGAACAGTACCAATTCAAGAACCGCAACAAATGACTGCAGTGTTTATAAATTATGCTCATGCTTACACTTTTTTCTGTTTCATGACTTGGAACTACACTGCTGGACTTACTTTGGGGGGATCCAGAAGAAGCTGCTGGAAGTCCTTTAAATGGGGCTCAATGGCATTTAAAATACTGCTGTTGACAGTGTAAGACCTTTCATAACCCTGAGAATACAGATCCATCAGCCCTTCCAATCTGGCAGAGACAAGCAGACACAATCATTAGGTCAGCAGTCTTGAAGTAAAGAAGTCAGTCACTGTGACACCCCCAATAGGCAGAGGGAAAGACAATATTTACCATATGAGGTCATTGCACTTAACACTCAGAAAAAGAGACCACAATTAACTTTATGATCCTTTATGATTAAGAACTTGAGAGGGACTCACCCAGACCTCCTGGTCTCCAGTAAGGTAAGTAGCACTTGAGTTCCATTAACGATGGAGGCTTCACTCCTCTCCCCCTCAAACATGTTCTTGAGAAGACCTGCCACACTCTCCTGCCTGGAACACAAAATTTATGCAGTAGTAAAAGGTCAGCTAGTAGTCATGCTTTTGCTTCTGATGCACAAGGAAGCAATTTCAAAAAGGTACAAAGTCAAACTTGCACAAAAAAAAAAAAAAAAAAAAAAGCTATAGTCAAACATGCTCTGCCAGCAAGTCTTTATGTACACATGCTACAACTTGTGGCTTTTTTAAAACACCTCTTCATTTCAGATCACAAACTAAGCAAACGACAGTCAACAATGACAATGGTGTGTATTCATATGGCCACAATTTCTGCTTGCGTGGACATGACACAGGCTGTTTACTGTTGGCAGTTCGATCCCTGGCTGCTCCAGTCTGCATGTCAAAGTATCCTTGGGCAAGATACTGAACCCTGAGTTGCTCCCGATGCGTTCATCGGAGCTTGAATGGGTGTGCAAATATTAGATAGAAAGCACTTACATGTGGAAGTGCTTGTACATGTGTGAAAGAACACATGTTGTATGAAGTAGTGCTCAAGTAGAGTAGAGAGAGGTGTACACTACTAGAAATGTACAACTGCCCGGCAAACTTACGATTCTAGTACAGCCAATAGTGGGTCAGCCTCCACACTCTCCTGCATCTGACTGGCCTGATCTCGGCTAAGGCGGATGATGTCACAAAGCGTTTGGGACGCATTTGATTGTCTCTGAAATATAAATAATTTAATTAAAGCCCTAAAGTCACAGAATACTCCTTTGGGTTACATTAATCCATCAACAGAAATAATTAAGAAACCATCATGACAGCACAGGGACAGAAACTCAAGGCAAGCTTTCCACTCACTCACCTCTTCATCTTTGCCAGCATGGATGAGCTCTGTGAGTCTCTGCACCAGCCTTTCCTCATTCAACCACTGTGATACAAAAGAAACAGATACTTTTAAAGCACTGTAAAGGTTAGAGCTCACACAGAGGAGCTATAACAATGTTTCAATAGCTTACATGCAGAACATCCTGTCTCAAGGGGGTAGGCTCCACACAACTAATGAGGCGAAGCAGCAGGTCCATCATGGCAGAGGCGTCAATGTGTTTCAGCACCAAACCAATAAAGCCTTCTTTTTTCTTTAGAAAGGTAATCACCTGGAAAAATGCACAATGTGAAATACTTTTAAAAAACAGACTGCTAAATATGAATTTTTTTGTTTTCACATTTGTGAGTTTCTATAGTCTAAAATCATGTTTTCACTGCAGGAATCTTTCTCCCGGACAGTTTCCAAAACAGTTCCCAAAGCAGGGACCAGGGTTTAGATTAAGACCCAGAAACTCCTTTAATCCCACAAAAGGTTCCTGCTCAAGGAGGTAGTACTTTCTGAAAACTCAGTAACTTTAGGACCTGGAAAAGTTCCCAACATTAAATGATCCAGTTAATTTGAGTGGAAATGTTACAGGGTAT
The DNA here is from genome assembly GCA_024447675.2 of Pterophyllum scalare. Classification (NCBI taxonomy): domain Eukaryota; kingdom Metazoa; phylum Chordata; class Actinopteri; order Cichliformes; family Cichlidae; genus Pterophyllum; species Pterophyllum scalare. The sequence goes on along the minus strand of JAMQGT020000244.1, from coordinate 29,800 downwards.
CTTTTTTACTGTGTACCTGCTCGGTTTTCCTGGCAATGAGATTGCCAATAGTTTTGCTGAAGAAGCTGGCTAGTAGGGGGTTGAGAGGCGGGTCCTGCTCCAGGAAGTGGTAGAGCACATCGAGGAGAGACTCATCTCCACCCAGCTTATCATTTATGATGGAAACATCTGATGTCAGGAGCTCACAAGCAATATTGGGAAACCTTACAGAGAAGAAAGAACCAGAATGACAGTAAGATCAGGTCTCTCTGTCAAACTGACGATTTCAAAGTGACATTGCATGTCTAAATAATGGGAACGATGATTAATAAATATTAAATAAATATATACATGTATTTAATATGTATTAATAAATGTGTTTAAGAATATTATTAAGCAAACATGTGAATCGGCATGTTCCACTTTGTATTTCTCATAATAATAATAATAATAATAATATTATTATTATTATTATTATTATTATACCTTACAAATTGCAGCAGCTCATTACTTATAATAATATCTCTAACAACATTGTTTTTCTGTATTTTTCTAGCAGTTATTTCAGTGTCAGTGTGAGCTCTCACTTAAACCGGCTCCTCTCCTCCAGATCAGCGGGTGGCTCAGTGGTGATGAGGCTGACCAGCTCCTGCATGCAGTGGTCCTGGGAGAGGAAGAGGAGCAGCCGACGGTTTTGTGCCTTGCACTCCTGCAGGACGTCATCCTCCTCCATCAACTCTCTCAGTGTCACGTCCTCCTTGTCCAGCAGTTGGTCAATGTGGGAGGTGGTGTGCAGGTCAAACTTCCAAAACATAGTGGCCGCTGGGAGGGGGGACACAGCCCTGGGGCAGCAGAGTGAGGAGAGAGGTGGGAGAAAAAGAAAGAACAGATGTCGGGGCAGCACAGAGAGAGTGGCGAGAATTAGGAGAGAGGAATAGGAAAGGTAAGAGTGGAAGGTTGGGGAAGGAAGCACGGGAGAGAAGCTGATGTAAACAAGTGTTTAAGCTAGAAGATTAGTACAGCACTGGTACTTATATCCTTTTATACCAAAGATAATGTTCACAGGGACTGTAATATTCTGGGATTAACTTTAATCTGTCCTGTAAACAGCATTCTCTGACTGATCTAATGTGACTAGTCACAGTGTGGATAAGGGTGATCAAGTAAGATGTGGCCAACTGCAGTTAATGCATTAATGTAGGGCACTTCAGACAGCCTTCACTGAATTTTTCATAGGTTCATAAGACAACAACATATGCTCTAGTTAGTGGGTCCTTCATGTAAAGCTGTGAGAAATCAGCCAGCATAGATGGCTGTAGGAGCTCAAAACTGGAAAGTAACTGATGTTCTAACACAACACAGAGCTGATATCAGTCAAGACAGAAATAAAATGTCACTCATTGTTTACATGGACAGTTCTATAGGCACTTTCTACCACAGCTGGAGTAACAGTCCGAGTAAATGTAGTCATGGTGCAACTGCAAAGAAACAGAAATGCCTCGCAGTAAAGTGTTCACACATACCAGTGGATGAAATGTAGATATCTTTAATCAGACCTCCCCCACGGGCAGGCAGGCATTTGTGTTTGTGCAGACAACAGAGAGTGTGGCGAGGCCTGGCATTTATCAGCATGGGTCTCCTCTTAAAATGTGGGCCTCTTTAGGAGATGGGACGCTGAGAGGCTCACCATACCCTGCACAACATGAAGGCTGCTTATTAACCGACACAACCATAGAATAAATGTTATATCATTCAGACATAGTCATGAATATACAGACGCATCATGAATTACATTGAAAATTTATGCAGTGGTGCATAAAGTCTGGAAATCACCATAAAATCTTATGACCTTTTCCCAGACTGATTTAAAACAAACACACAAAAAAAAAAAACACTACACGTTGTTTAGAACATTAAATTGGACCATTTTTCATAATTTCCAACACAATTCTTTTGTTCTTGGACTCTAGTAGAGTAGCTTTGCATGAATTGCAGTTCAAAATAGCTCTGAGCTGCTTCTCAGTCTATCCACTTTCTTAAACAAGCCATTTTAGCTACTTTGCCCCCTCCTGTTAATCCAGCTTTCTTCTGACTGACTGAACTTTGCAAACAGAAGATATGACACGCTGGACTTCTGTAGTTACTGTGTGTGCCTGAGGTGATGGTAAGCAGACTAGTTTTTATATAGTGCTTTTCTACTCTACTTGAGGACGCAATGCGCTACACCACACACTTTCATACAAGCACTTTTTTCTACATCTAAGTGCTGTCTATCTAACATTCACACATACATTTACACTCCAATGAACACATCAGGAGCAACTTGGGGTTCAGTATCTTCCCCAAGAATAATTTGGCATGCAGACTGCTAGGGAGCGAACCACCAACCTTCCCATCACTAGACAACCTGTGCTACCTTCTGAGCCACAGCCCACGATGACACTAAGGTTTCCACTCCTAATGGCATTAAACAAAGACGCAAGTAGAAAGAAACTTTCTAAAACCAAAATGTTATACAGAACAGAATAAATAATCCAGAGTAAAGTCATGTTAAAATAAGGTATACATACAACCTAAACTAAGGCATAAAATAAAACTGTATTACTCTGTCTTCTTGGAAGGCTTTCTTACATTAGTATCTCTTGGATGAGGTAGATTAGTTGAATGTGTGTGTATATGCATCTGCATCATATTTAAGTGTGCTAGTGAATGAGTGTGTGGGTTGTGGGTAAGCCTTTAATGGAGCATGTGGTGGCTGCAATGATGAAAAGCGAGCAGATCAGCATCCACTTGATGCAACGTTTCCTGCTGCAGAAAGCAGACATTCTGGGTCCTATTCCAGGAAGCAGGTTTAGCCTTAGACATATTATACATAGACACCACATTGAGCGCTGAATTGTACGTCAACGTCACCGCCATATTAGATGTGGCAAAAATAAACAGAGGCGCTCTGGTGCTTCGTGGCATTGTTCAAACCATTTTATAGTTAAAACGGGATCACATGGGCTTAACTTTCACAGGTAAGAGTGAACTATTTTTTTGTATTTGGCAATTAAAACATTTTGAAAACAGAATTTGCAAATGTTGCAGATAATACTACGCAGTCCCACGGTGAAACCAGCCTCCAAACAATGAAAATCTTACTTAACTATATTGCTCCGAACTAACTACTCTGCTTCAAATAAAGACTGATTGATCTTCCAGCCTTTCTGTTTGCTGCTGTCTGCTCATGAGTCTATTTTTGCATTTATGCTTCTTGGCTCCTTGTTTTTGTGTAATAATACATTTAACTTACAAAGCACTTTACAAAAGTTGGAAATGGCTCTTCTTTTGTTTTACTTTGTAATCATAAAATTTTATTCTATGCAATAAAACATGGATCTATAATTTTAGTATACAGTTTCACTGCTAAAAGAAAATTAATTAGATCAGCGTCTATTGCAGTGTCTTATTTTAATTTGTAAAGTTTGTTCATTTTTTTGTGTTAAATACTGCCATTAATAATACTTTAAAATCACTAGATAGATAGATAGATAGATAGATAGATAGAGAGATAGGAATTAGTTTACAGCGCAGCTCTGCCACATCCAATATGGCGGACATACTGACGTATCACAGCAGCGGGCCGACCTGCTAAATGCGACATCTACATATATATGTCTATGGGTTTAGCTAATAACCGAGTTTGTTGACTCCGGGTTTTCTTTTCCAAAAAGAGAGTTTACTTCAACTCTGAGGCAGTAACAATGGCAAAAGAGTGAACTAAACCTGCTCACTGGCAGGTTTTCTTCAAAAAACTGAGTTTCTCTTAGACTACTCCCCTCTTGCTGCACCTGAACCAGCTGACACACTGATTAATTTCCTGATTCATAAAGTTGCTGTGAAAGCATATATAATTTGCATAAGTTTACATTTTTACAAGCACTAGATCCCAGACATCTAAGATCCCCGATCTTAGATGTCAGTTTGCCATTTTGTCTACCTATGAGTGCTTTCAGAATCATTCACTTGTAGATATAGAAGCATCCTTCTATATAAGACAGTGATTATGTTACAGATTTATAATCAACTCAGAATCAAATCTATAGTCTCCATCTTTTTAAACTTTGTGACTCAGTGAACTGTAATGCAGTTGTCAGACTGTCAGCCAATTATGTAAAACAACATTCTGAAAGGTCCGGTGTCTAAAATTCAGACTCTAAATCTTGACATAGTTTCCACTGAAAATCACCTAAAATCAGTCTGAGTGGGTTGACATAGAACCAGATTTGCCCAAAGGAATCATGCCGTTCTTCTACTAGTACCTACTCAGCTTGAATCAACTTTTAGGATTTTGCATTAGGTGCTGGTCCCTGGTACTTTTTTAGTATGTACTTCCAAGTGCACCAAGTTGATCCGAAGATGTGATGTCAGCAGGATGCATTCCACTGATTGGCCAGACAATGATCTCGCTAGATGAGTCATCCTTCACAAGAATTAAACCCCCCCATTTTTGAAACCCAGCAACAAGGGACATGGCTACACACAAACCAACACGTTTATGTGCTTGGTGGCTGACAGCAGAATCCAGAGGAAGCTAGACCAGCATCCATTTGTTTCTGTGTCGCATATAAATGATGTTACTGGTCTTTCAGGCCACCTTGCTGCAGCAGTACTCAGTTGTAATGGAAAACAAACAAAACCAAGTTGGGTTGGGTTGAGTCAAGCCAAGCTGGTACTAGTGGAAAAGAGGCTATAGGCTTCAAAATGGATCAGGAAACTGTGTCCAAGTCCACTTGCGTGGCAGGATGAGTTAAAAACGGATAATGATCATGGATTCAGACTGGATCAGACCCATTCCTTATTTAAAATTTCTCATCCTTCCAAAACTATACTGAATTTTTTTTCCCAAGCTAAACGTGAACTATTAATACTTAACTCTTAGTTTTAATGGTAACTCAGTAAAACATCCCTGATGTGGCTGTCAGGGAGCCATCATTTATCAGTGTCCATCAGGGTAACATTAGATCAAATTAAAAATGGTTACACTGGGAACATTAAAGCAGAATTTTTCTATACATCTCTTAAAGGATTTCTATCCAGTAATGGCAGAAATAATAATTTTTTAAAAAGTGGGGCTGTAATATTCTATCAGTAATGGTCAAACTGTAGCAAACAAGTCAATAAAATTGACTTGGGGCTGATCCACTCTGTGTTGTTATTTAGGTAACTAATATCACAGGTCCATCCTTAAACTGTCTGATTTGGTTCTCCAGATTTTTTTCTTTAGTCTCCCACATTTTGGCTCTGTCAGATTACAACTGAATAATTAGATTTAAATATCAAATTGCTTTAAAAAGATCTATATATTTAACATCAAACTTTTATTCTGTCTATAAGATGAAGATCAGGGCAAGGTGATTAAAATTACTATTTTCTTCCCCCATTTTTAAGATAAATATCAGGGTCAGCACTGACATGTTTTCATATTCTGAGATATAACGGATTAAAACAGAGGCGCTGCTCTTTATTTATCTGTTGCCATGGTGAATTGTGATCTTGGAGCTCCACCTTTCTTTCTTTACTCACACACACACACACTTAACTCAGGGTGAACTTAAGAGTTGACTGAACTAACTCTGACCAGCTGTTCTGGAACAGGAAACTCAGCTGCAGATTTCAGAGTTGATCAACAGAGTTCTTTATTTTTTCTTTCTCACTCAGTTTTTTTAACATGCTTCCTGGAACAGGGCCCAGATGGTGTAGATGTTAATAATTAAAATTAATGATAATTCAGTGTCCTGCCTAACAGCCCCAGGTCACAGGGTTTTACTGTTGCATGTATATTTTTACTGACCTGCAAAAAAATATTATAAATAAATATTAACACAATTTAATTCATAATTTGTCTTTTATATTACTCTAAATCTGCAAAATAATGTTACTAGAGCCTTGAAATAAATATGGTCTAACAGACCATACACCCTGCTACAGATGCAAAGTGGGGTTATACAAAGTCAACTGTCTGCATATATTAACTTCCATTAAACCCTAACCCCTAACCCTAGTTGGTTAAAATTAAAGTCAAATTGGACATTTTTAAATTAAAAAACAAATTAGACAAATACAAAAAAAGGCAAATGGCACAAACAACAAACAAAAGGGGCTCTAACAAAGACCAAACAAGGGGAATAAAAAAAACAAAAGAACAAAGAAAAAAGACCAAAAAAAAGACAAAGGAAAACAGAAAGCACTGAGGCCAACATAGGCCAAAACATTGCACAAGGAACTCAAGAGGCACAAAGGCCTGCTGTTGCATTCCAAGTTGGGAAATTTTTCGTACCTCCGCCATTGTGGGGAGGTATCTCCACCCCCTGCGATTGGACCGTGCACCACCTGAGACCTGGCAGCAGCCGAGTCCCAGATCTTTACCACAGTCCTAACCCCTATCCTGGCTCTAAGCCCAACCAGTGACATCGACTTGATAACCCTAACTAGGGGTCATAAGTATTAATCTAATCTAAATTAACCTAAACATATCTGTTAACAAAAATTTTTATTTATAAAACAAGTGTAATAAAGATAATAGATAGATATAGACAGGGTAGATATATATAATATGCATTCAAACACCATGTGCCTTAAATAAATGAATATTACAACAGAATAAATACTAAATAAATAATGTGCTTTAAAACATCTACACATTATAAATATTTAATTTCATTCATAGGTTTTATTTCATGGATTAGTAGGATGGATAAGTTAAAGAAAGGGTACCCTCAGTTACAGCCACACAGAAAAACAGAAAAAGAAAAAAAAAGCAATTCATCATTTGAGGGCGGGGTATAAATACAGGGGACAATGCCGATGAGGCTCACTCTCCTTCACATCCTTGAATGGAGAACACCTCAATTGGGAGAGATACTGAAACAGCCACAACCATAATTTTTTTCCTCTTTCTGTTTTCTTTGTGTGCCACTTGCTTGAGGAAGTCCACACCTTGGCTGAAACGTCACAGCTGGGCACACCAATTTAATTTTATACATTAATATATAAACAACTTTTTTTGGTTATTTTTTCCAAACAAGAAAATAAACTGTTTACGTTTTTTTGTTTGTTTTTTGTGATTACATATATAACAAAGCCAACAGCATATCATTTAAATAATACATTCTAATAATTCCATAATACATAAAAGCACAATAAAAATGAGTTATAAGCCTCTGTGAAGGGGTAATGTGGACTATGGTCCATAATGGGAAGGGATCTCCCCATAGACCTTTTGAGGCTCAGAAGGCACGACCTACTGGGGTTTCCCCTACCTAACCCTAACCCTTTACTGCAGTTTTTGCGGTGTAAAACAAATGGTGGCGAGTGGGATCAGCCAAAAAATTTACTTTTCTTCATGTTGGAGCTTGCTGATCAGATGGTTTGATGAAGGACTCCCACCAGGTTTATCCCAGTCAAGTTTTTTTTTTTTTTTTGTGGTGATTACAGGAACAAGTGCTGCCGTTTTGGACACTAGAAAAATGTTTTCTTTCACTCCACCTGAGCTCACCATCTCAGTAACAGCACCGCCTCTTTGCTCTTCGTTGTGTGTGTAGACAAACTCCACATTAAACTATGACAGCATTGTCACTGCTGTTGTTCTGTTATCGGTCTTGAAAAACTGGGGGCTGCATGGGCTTAATGTAACATACTTTTTATTCACACACGTGCACCTAGAAACATTGAGTGAAACATTTCCTTTTACATGGTGATAACTTTGCACTACACAGTTGTGTATCAATGAAAGCAAAAAAATTTACGCCAAGGATTTGTTTTAATAATCAATTTCTTTGAATCGCTGCAGCTCTTTACAGAATTTTTTTTTTTTGTCTACTTACTAGTGGAGTTGTTTCCCAACAATTTAAAACAGTCTAAATTATACAGAATAAATGGTAGAGTATAGAGGTAGTTTTTTGAGATTTTATTTTGCATTAATATCTCAATTATTTATTTGGAAGTGACAAAAAGATTTAGTTTCCTAACTTGTGTTGTTCTGTAACACTTGAAGCTTTTAACTGGTCAGAATTAAGATTTTAGTTTATTATATATGTGTGTGTTATTTAAAATACATATGCATAATGTTCTGAAGTGTATCTATCATGTTCAACTTCTGACAGAAAATAAATACTATTTAAAACAAAATCAAACATATCTTCATCTAGGCGTAAAAAAAAACAGACCCTTTAAGCTCAACAGAAATAGTGATTTGATTTATATCCTTACACATATTGATAAACTGATACAAAAAAAATTAGTGCGACAAGATTCCCCCCCTTCTATATTTGGTTCTTTTTTTTATCTCTTTTGACACCCCCATTGGGCCATTATTTTAAGAGGGTGACAATACGACAGAAGGAAAGAATACTACTACAGTATATGCATATTCATCACGCTATACATTGACTACTTTGGTCAGCTTTTCCTCCTTCTCTGATGTCAGCACCACAATAGGCTTTTAAAAACTCGTAACATAATCCTAGAATCCATTCAAAATAAGAGAAAAGTAATAATAAGTATGTAATGCTTTTGTGACCAAGCAATTATGTTTGGTTTGTTTTTCCCTCATGCAGTTACTGTGGCAGCTAATCTCAACAACCTAACACACCAGCAGAGACATAAAACAATTACATCTGCTGAATCTGTCACAGCCAAAGTGTCTCTGTGAGCAGTACAACAGATCTGTTAATCGTGGAAGTAAAACTGCAGGAGGAAATCAAAGTGCTTCCTCATTTTTCTTTTCCTATTTTCCTGAGGAGGATCTTTCCTTGCACATGCAGCAGCACCAATGTCCATCTGGCATGAATTTACAGAGTACACAAGTGCAATAATAACCCGCTGAATGCTCCCTGTGGACACCGAGCAGGAAAGCAAATGCTTGACTTTACATCCAAAATAGAACCGACTAGAGGCAACCTCAACAAAAACAGTCATCTGGCACATCTAAGAGACATTGAAAAAAAGGGAACAATGGCACACAAAGGGCACACATGTGGATACTGTAAGCCATTAAAAGTCTCTAATTAGGAAAGCTTTAAAAAAAAATCTGTGAAATTAAGTGAAAGGGAATCCCACCTGCCTGTTACCATGAACTCTCCTTTTACTCACTGTGAATGTAAATAAAAGTCCAGCTGATAGCAGATGAGTGTTCACTGGGTTGTACTAAAAACCTTGTGACATGTGCTACCAAATGATTAACCAATCTGCACACTTCAGGAGACAAACAGAAGCTGCAGTTTTACTCATCCTGATACTGCTTACTTGCACTTTAATGCACTGAAGTTATAAAAAAAAAAAAAAAAGTTGACCAGATGCAGATGATGGTCCCAAAATATTTTTAAGAGCTCTTAATCAGAATAATATGCAATATGTTTTTACTCGGTCTTGGACAAATTTATATATATATAAATATATATATATATATATATGGGTTTTTTTTGCTCGTTCGTTTTCTTTTTCAGTTGACATAATGGATCTCCTTTGTCAGCTGTCAAACAAGATATGGCTTCAAACTTTGATCACATGGTGTAGGAACATTCTCCTAGTACTCACCATGTTTTAGAAATTTTTGTAACTAGGGCCATTTCTTAAGATTGTCTAACAATAAGAGACACACTGATGTGTAACTAAAGAAATGTAAACTGAGCTTCCACAGCCTTGGCATGAAATGCACATCAACTGACTTGTGGTAGAGGCTCAGATGTCTGTTTACTTCAACTCCAGAGGTGGGTACCAATTCCAAGTGATACTATATATATATATATATATATATATATATATATATATATATATATATATATAGTTAATGCACTGTTGAAATGATCAGTTATTCCAACTACAAACTCATCAGGTTCTGGGTAGTTACTTCCAACTCAGTGAGTCTTTGCTGCTGCCGGCCTCAGCCTACTCCGAAGGGCTGTACTGAACACCACTAACTAACGTTAGCTCTTTAGTTACTGGGCTATAAAAAACACTCGAAATAAATGCAAGGTTTTAAGAGGCGTATCAGTAATAAAGTAAATATAATGTTAACGTCGATGGGACTAAACATTTACACTAAGCGACTATGTTACATTAACGATTAAGTAATCCAACAGCCATAACTGATTCCTTCTGCGAAGTTAGCCGATTGACCAGCATTAGTCTTAATCAATGTTAATTCACAATATTTAGGTACCAACTTATGAAGTTAGCCAACAACTCAGCTAACGTTAGTTCCTCCTTTACTCCGATTAGCACATAAGCTAATTAGCTACCAACAGTTAACGTGTACTGAGCGGCCAACTTAAATAGCTCTCTAACTTAGGTTCAACTTTGTCGTTGCAGCAGCAGAGTCAAGATTAGCTCTCCACTCAAACTCACGACGAGAATTCACAATTAAAACATACCTTTGGTTGAAAGTCCGCTGCAATTAATTCCGTCTGTTCTGAATTGTTGATGGAGTTTTTCGTTAAGCAGCCACCTACTGAGTCACTAGCTGTCCAGCTACTGTTAGCTAGCCGTTGTAAGCTAACATACGTTAGCCTGTGAGCGAATAGTGATTTGTTTTGAAGAAGGGGTCAGCTCTGCGACAGCACAGGCTGCCGTTAGCTAGCGCAACTTAGCTAACGATAGACAAATTTGGCTTTGAAGACTACAAAATAAACAATTCCCCCGCGTTAATGACTACTTGGCGCTAGTAAAAATCCGTGTTATTTCAAATGCAGAATGTATGATACGTACTCGTTCACAAAGTAATTCAAACGCGGGGCCAAGTTTAGCACGCAAAGCAGGAAAAACTCAGTCATATTTTTCGAATCAAAATGGCGACATGGTTCCGAGTGCGCGCATCAGACAACGGGAACGTGCCTCGACTTGAGTACACTGAGCTCTTTAAAACATCTGAGAGTACTGAGTGATGCGGCGCTGTTATTGCACATCAAACTGTGCTATTTTCACGTGAGATAAATATTATGTCAAAAACTGTAGGTATCGGGACCTACATGAAGAGTTGCATTTATATTTTATTGCATATTAACTATTCAACATTTATAGGCATTTATGATCAACATTATTCTTTAATGTATTATTTAGTACGTAAAAACCTTACACCAGTTTACCACAACTTTTCTGCTTTGTAGTGTAGATAAATGTATCATGGCTGCATTGCTCTGCGAAGACTCAAGCCACCTTTCGTTTATTTACATTTTGCTTTCAGTGCAGTAAAATGCAGTAAACGCATTCCCGGATAGAAAAAAACACAATGGAACACTACCAGATTTGCCTCTCCAGACCCTGGACCTCAACATTATCAAAGCAGTGTGGGGGAACATCTTGTCAGAGAGTATTCCTGAAGACTATTTAAAGAACTTACAAGAAAGCCTGTGTAAGAAAGTTAAGGTTAAGTTGTAAGTGGTCATATCAAATATCGACTTTCAAGCTTGTTAGCACTGTACAAACTATATTTCCATTTGTGTTTGCACATGTTTCAATAAATCGTTGCACGTATTTCCCATTTTACTAGCAAAATATTAGGGGTGACTCATAACTTTTTTTTATATATACGCAAGTTTGCAAAACAGTATTATAAAGACAATCTTAAGTGTGCAATGGTTTAGATTAAAAACGTAAATGCAACTTTTTTCTATGTTTGGTGTATCTGAGACCATTTCAGCTGTGAAACAAGTGCTTAAGTATAACTAAATATGCATGGCTAGGACATGCAGGTTTGCAAAATAAATTCTGGTAAAATGCATGCTAGACCAAGTGTTTAAACTATGGCGCCAGATATTTTTTATTACAGATAAAATGAATATTTTCTTCTTCTTTTTTTCTGCTATAACATTTTAACAGCGGATAAATAATGAAAGTAAACTCCATAAGCAACGCTCAGGATATCTATTCAAGTATTCAGATTTTTTACATAGTTATTTTGGCCAGAGGTTTATAAATTGTGATTATAATAAGGATACAGCCGTTTTTTGATTGTTTTAACATTATTTAAGTACGGTTTTCTACTTTCGGCTCTTTTGTCCTTACCGCTTTTTACTACGTCCTCGTTTTCCTTACTTCTTTCCTTCCCTTTGACTTCACCCCTTTGCCAGTTTTTCGTATCCCACAATGCATTGCGTTCACTCGCTGGATCATGGACCAAAGCGGTAAGCAAAATGCAAAGTACGGCCGAGACGTTAGCAAACTGTTTCTTCGTGCTATATTTTTACCTACGCAATCATAGCCGTTTTCATGTCAGCTCTTAGAGCTGAGATGGCTAAAAACCGTTCTCGCTGAAAGCGGTTTTGCTAAGACATCTCGTTATCTCCCAGAGCAACGTTACTTAAAGCTGAATGGTGTAGGCTAGCCAAAAAAGGCAATGCTTGAGTACTTCTGCTCACCATAAGTTAACGTTACGCCCTAAGTTGGTGTAGACGATTACATGTAGTGTTGCACCAAAAATTACGCAGTTACTGCACCGAACTGAAAACGATATATTCTCACTCCTCCTGTTAGTGCGCTTACCGCTAGCTGCGACTGAGTTGGGGCGCGAATGCTACTTGACTATTAGCATATGCTAACTAATTAGCTGTGTAAAGAAATGACATCTTAAAAAGTGTCTTGAGACTATTAACTCAGATTAACGAGTCTCTTAGCTTTTTTTGCTAGTATTCTTAAAGGCGAAGCACTAACATAGCATTTATATGTATTACCCAGCAGATTTACCAAAGTTATAAAACGTTGCTAACTTTAAGTGTGTGAATGGGTGGGATTACATCAGGGAGTCCGTTCATGTTTGCTGTAGGGATGGCTAGGTTGACAGGTGAGGTCAGGCAGGAGTCTCAGTGTTCGAATGCGACATTATGATCTGTATCGAGACTGGAGAGAAGAGGAATGAAAATAAATAGAATACGTGTGTGAACGAGAGGGAGGCAGGTGAAAAGTGAAGCTGCAACGAGGGAAGGTAGGTTAGTTTGAGTACCTGGGGTCAACCATCCAAACAGTGCAAAAGAGAGGTGAAGAAAGGCACGGTGGAGTCCATGGAGATGAGTGCCAGAAGTACAACAGCAAAAATGAAAGGGAAGATTTTCAAAATGGTCGTCAGTTGAATACACTAAGATTGCCATTGAGAGAGATCAAGCTGGACAGGATTAGAAATGAGTATATGAGAGGGACAGCTCAGGTTGAGCAGTTTGGAGACAAAGTTAGAGAGGCAAGGTTGAGATGGTTTGGACAGAGGAGGGATAGTGAATATATTGGACAACGGATGTTGAAAATGGAGCTGAGCTGCCAGGTAGTGTTGGTGTGACAGAAAAAAAAATGCTAGGGATAGGGTGAGCTGGCAATGGATGATCCACTGTGATGCCCCCTAAAGGCAAAAAAAGAGGGACTCTAACCCATTAGTGCTTTTGAGCTGTGGACTTCCACCATAAAATCTCATTCGGGGGGGGGATGTAATGTTGATGTAAGCCTTGCGTTACATGCCCTGTCACAATGCAGTTTCAAATTTACATTGTCTGGGGGTAATGTGGGGAGCAACAACAAAAACCAGGAAAAGAGACCAGAGAGGCAGTAGATGTTAAATACCAGTTTTTATTTAAAAACAAGAGGAAGAAGGTTAACACAAAAAGAGGGCAATGCTGCTATGAGCAAAAAACAAAACACACAGACAAGGAAACAGCAGCACTGCCATCATGACAATAAAACTCAACACAGCAACACCACTATAAATAAGAGAACTCAACCTAAAGAAGACAAACCTAACCTGCCCAAAATGGAACACAAAAGAACCACAGGCAGCCCAAGGATCGGCTGTTATAGTCCACACTACTCACTAGTAGCAGATAACCAAGACTCCCTTGTCCACATGCCACCACTTGAGCTCTCCTTTCACCATTCTCTCCACTCAGGCCTGCGGTCACTGGCATTTATAGTGTCTGGGGCTGATTGCTAAGTGAGGCCAGGTGCAGACCAGGGAAAACGAGGTACACCTGAGTCCTGGGGAGAGGGGGACAATGGGAGTGTGGAGAGGAAAAAGGGCAGCACCACACGTATATAGCCATGCAGCTCTGCTGTATGTAGCAATGTAACTTAAAATATTGGTGTGCCGTTTGAGTCCACCATGTGGGGTATCCCTGACTAACTTCACTATGTGACTCCAAAGCACAGTGCACAACATATAGTAGTCTGTTTATGTATTCTATTTTCCTCAACAGACAATGATCTTCAAGGAAGCGATGGCTCTGGGAGTTTGGGCGGCCCGGATGTTCGCAGAACGAATCCCCATCAAACTCCTATCCAAGCAACCAATAAGGAGCAAACCTCAGCAACGGCCCCAGAGACCTGGCAGCCGACCTTGTAAAAGTGAGAGTGGAGAAGATGGTAGGCACACTGTGTAGTACATCATGCCTATTGGCCTAAGGTTTTATTAATAATATTACATACACTATATGGACAAAAGTATTGGGCCATGTCACTTAATCTTTCAAGATGTTTCAGTTCCATTGTCACAGGTGTATACTATAAAATCAAGTAGCTAGCCATGTGGTCTGCCTTTACTAACATTTGTGAAAGAATGGGTCATAAAGAGCTCACTGAATTTAGAGTGGTACTGTAAACGGATGCCACGGTTGCAACAAGTCATTTGTGAAACTACACTATGGAACCAAGTATGTGTATTTAAAAAAAAAAACAAGAACAAAAGAAAAAACTAAATGCTGAGTTTCTGGTGGTAGAAGTCATTGTAATGCGCAATCAGGTCCACCATATATCTTGGTGGTGGACTTGATTGAAGTGATGATTGTTATCCTCTGACTGATAAATTCAAAAACTGTGGTGAAAAAGTAGCCGAACATACACAGGAGGAATCAGCAGTACTGATCAGGCCAGTGTAGTTAGATTTCTTGGGATGTGTACGTCAGAAGCATAAATCTCCAGTAAGTTGTTATATAAAGCACATTAAAATGGCATTACTGGAATGTTATTATTGTTACTCATTTAAGGAGAGAATAATTGTGCCAACATAAAGTTTACAATGTTGTAATTTATTTATTTTGAATGACATAATCATAAAATCAATAATAATGACGGAATCAAGTAAGCTTTTTAGATTTTATTTGTGCTTTTAATTTTAGTTTCCATATACATAGTATTTTTCATACACACCAAAGATGATAAACCACTTACACTACCACTAATGCAGAGTCCATAACCATCAGTTTAAAGACCCAAGTGGAGGTCTTGCTTTCCTCTTTGGGAACAGCAGAGGTGTAGTGTTTCAGGAGTTTTTTGTTTTTTTTTTAAGCACTGCTTTAACACTGCTATACTTGTCTCTTGTTTTTTGCTTTGTTTTTTTACTCCAGATGGCTTTGGCTTTAAGCAAGAGGACAGGTTTGATTGTGGAACTAAAGCTGGCGATGTCTTTGCAAGTCAGAGGAGGTTCCCGCAGCCGCTGTTCTGGGACTATAAGGTACGTCTACTGTGTGGAGAACAACTACCAGAAAAGAGTTTTAATGATAAAATCAGGAACATGGTAAAGAATTTCTTGACCAGTAAGACAAGTACTACAGTTAAACAAAAAGTAGACAGTTATTTGGTTTTAATGGTCATTGCTTGTCACAACTTATTCCGACCTCTTATTCCTTTTCCAACAGTTAAATTTGATTGGAGAAAAGGATGAAGTTCCAATTCACTTCTGTGACAAATGCGGTCTTCCTATTCAGTTATATGGACGGATGGTATGTGTCTTGTTGCTGTTTCTCTGCAGAAGATCTCTGAGTCTTTTTATTGTCTAACTCTTGCCATCTGACTCCTCAGATTCCCTGCAAACATGTTTTTTGTTATGACTGTGCTTTGCTTCATGAGAAGAAAGGAGAGAAGATGTGCCCAGGGTGAGACTATTTCACTTTTAAATGTGATCAGTGCAGGGTAAGGAGGGAAAATAAGGGAGGCAGAATGTAAGAAAAGCCTACTCCTGCAAGAGCCGTCCGCAGTAGGGACATGTAAACCTACTACAGTATAAATCCTATTAGACATGACTGATTGAGTAACATGTTTTTGAGGAATGGGATTCCCAGGAAATCAGAGAAGACAGTCATCATCCTTAAGCCTTTTGTCTTGTAAGAGTGAAACAGGAAACCCAGTAATTTGTTAAAACCTGCATTTGTGTAGTTTGTCGCCCACTTGCTGAGCTAGTAGAAACACTGCCTACTGAGCATCACTTTTTAATCATGGGAAAATTGCCAGTTACTAAGAAGGAAAACAAAAGCACTCTCCTCTTTCTGGAGTAATAACCTTCTAAGAAGATTTCATGGCAGACAGAAAGAAAAGCTAATTGATCTTAAATAATTGTCATATTCTTTTTTCTTTTTTTTTTTTAAAGAATTTTAAGGACCAGCATACGACTGTGGGGTGTACAGGAGAAACAATCATATCTTTTTAACACTTCATCCACTTTATGATGCGGGGGAGGCTGCAGCCTATCCCAGCTGTGATAGGGCAAAAGGCGGAATATACTCTGCACAGAGCTAACACACAAAGATAGACCAGCCATGCTCACATTCACACCAGTTGGCCTAACAGGGGTGGTACAGTGCTCAGCACTGTGGACTCATGGGAAAAAAGGTCCTGGGTTCTAAGCCACCAGCAGGCTGTGGCCTTTCTGTATGGAGTCATGTTCTCCTTGTGCCTGCATGGGTTCTCTCTGGGTACTGTGATTTTCTCTCACAGTCCAAAAACATGCTTGTTAGGTTAATTTTAGGTAAAAAAAAAAAAAAAAGAACTTAAACAAAATAATTCCCAAACCAAACATTTACTGGTTAAAAATTAAGTTTCCTGCAGAGAGGCTGTTTCACTCAGAACCTGATACGCACACATTAGGGCTGCAGTTTGGCACAATCTAAGGAGTCTAGGTTGTAGCAGCAGCCCTCCTGGTGCTGCACCAAATGGTCATTAATCAGTTGGTAGACTCTTTAGATTTTCTGTTTTAAAAGTACAAGTGTAGATTAAAGTTTGAAATTTGTCAGTTGGATGATGGTTTATTCTGGCAGTTGTATTTATTGTGTTGTTTTAGTGAAGTGGTTGTTATATTTCTTCATACAGGCTATATTTGGTAATGTTAAAATATTAGTATGCACTAATATCTACAAAACTGCAGTAGTCTTACAGGAATTGAACTGCAAAGTGTCGTCTCCCCCCCCCCCGTCCATTTAGCCACAGGCCACAAAAAAGGGTGTAGCTTAAGGTCACCACCAGCCTGGTCTGCAGTTAGACTGTGCAATCAGCATTTAAAAAAATTATAGGATTTTGAAGCCAGAAACTTTAGCTGGTTGAACATTTGTGTGTTTGAGCTCATTGTCGTATGACAGCTGTAATTTTCAGTAGTTTGACTTTGTCCCTTTGTTTTCAGTCTGACCCTCTATAACTGCACAGACCCAGTTCAGCGCATTGAGCAGTGCCAACGTGGTTCCCTCTACATGTGCAGTGTTGTACCGGGATGCAAGCGCACCTACCTGTCTCAGCGTGACCTCCAGGCCCATGTCAACCACCGCCACATGAGGGCTGCCAAGGCTTCTGCAGGCCGCCAGGAGCCTGTGCACCTGCCCCCTGCTTCTGAAGTCTCTGACCGCTTCCGTGTGCCTCCACCTCATTTACCCAAGAACCATGTTCATCTCCCCAACCCACTCCAGCATGGGAGTCACGATCCTTACAGTCAGCCGCCACCACCCTCTGCTCATGACGGCCCGCCCCCAACCTCTGCTCTGGGTCCTGAGACATTCCGCATTGCCACAGTAACAACTCGTAAACACAGTAATCTCATTACTGTGCCCATCCAAGATGACTCATCTTCCTCTCGCGAGCCCCTCTCTGCTGGCCCAGGTCAACCACCTCACCACCATCCTGGGGACTATCCTGGTCAGCCTCCTGTAGTATCACATTCTCACCATATGATGGCACCACCTCAACAGCATTTTGGTCCCCCACCTCCCCCTCCTCCCCCCATCTCCCATCCAATGCAGCATCCTCCTCAGGCCACTGGGACACCACACATGGTGTACAACCAGGCTCCTCCTCCCCCAATGTCCACAGCTCCCCCACCTATTACTCCTCCACCAGGGCACATCATAGGCCAGATACCCCCTTACATGAACCACCCACCCCCGGGACCTCCACCGCAACATAGCGGCCCTCCTGTTAACGCCCCACCACCTCATCATTATAATCCGAACTCCATGCAGCAGTTCCCTGAAGACCAAGGCACCCTTAGTCCCCCCTTCACCCAGCCAGGAGGGCTCAGTCCTGGAATGTGGCCCGCCCCAAGAGGGCCCCCACCACCACGGATGCAGGGGCCCCCTCCACAGAGCCAGATGCCTGGTCCACACCACCCAGATCAGAGCCGTTATCGGCCCTATTATCAGTAAATTACCAACTAATTGAATGGGCAACAATCCGTGTCCTTCTGTTCCATACTACTTGTCTGAGTAATGTCATAGTAAACCTCAGGGTTACAGGATTTAGACAGTGATTTTGACAAGACTGCCCAAAGCAAATGTGTATGTGGTGCACACTTAAGTTAACTGGGCTAAACTTTCCATTGAACATTCTGTTGACTTGGATGTGAGCAGGAACGTCCCCCTTTTAAAAGGCTTATGGTAAATATGCCTGTATATATGTCAGCTGATGTCACACATGTACACTGAAAAATGTTAACTCAATAAATTTTTAACATCAGATTTCTTTCTCTTTTATTTGACATGATATGATGTAGTACAATCTCAGTTGGTTTGTTTAACATATTACTAAGAACAACATTCAACACTTGTCAGAGAAGGTCTTCAGTATTGCTTATGAAGGTGCTTGGATTTGTCTGGTGATCTGTTTGGATTTGCCCACATTAAATAAAAAATAGAAGCTTGGTCTACCTGCAGCCTCTTATGAAAGGGTGCATACAGCATGTCCAGTATGCTACTTTGAGCAAGGAACTTTTATTTCTTCTGCAGTTAGAAGATCATGTAATAAAAAGCAGGCAAACTATCTTAGAACCCCTCTCAGAGCTCACTATAGGGCTCATCACCAAGTTTGGGAACCACTCTTACAGTGTCCTTACAATGAAGAAGGAATTATGCTTCCTGAATTTTTAGTTTGATGAACTATAAATACACTGCTCAAAAAAATAAAGGGAACACTTAAACAACACAATATAACTCCAAGTAAATCAAACTTCTGTGAAATCAAACTGTCCACTTAGGAAGCAGCACTGATTGACAATCAATTTCACATGCTGTTGTGCAAATGGAATAGACAACAGGTGGAAATTATTGGCAATTAGCAAGACACACTCAATAAAGGAGTGGTTCTGCAGGTGGGGACCACAGACCACTTCTCAGTACCTATGCTTTCTGGATGATGTTTTGGTCACTTTTGAATGTTGGTGGTGCTTTCACACTTGTGGTAGCATGAGACGGACTCTACAACCCACACAAGTGGCTCAGGTAGTGCAGCTCACCCAGGATGGCACATCAATGCGAGCTGTGGCAAGAAGGTTTGCTGTGTCTGTCAGCGTAGTGTCCAGAGGCTGGAGGCGCTACCAGGAGACAGGCCAGTACACCAGGAGACATGGAGGAGGCCGTAGGAGGGCAACAACCCAGCAGCAGGACCGCTACCTCCGCCTTTGTGCAAGGAGGAACAGGAGGAGCACTGCAAAATGACCTCCAGGAGGCCACAAATGTGCATGTGTCTGCACAGACGGTTAGAAACCGACTCCGTGAGGATGGTATGAGGGCCCGATGTCCACAGATGGGGGTTGTGCTCTTCACAGATGAAAGCAGGTTCACACTGAGCACATGTGACAGACGTGACAGAGTCTGGGGACGCCGTGGAGAGCGATTTGCTGCTGCAACATCCTTCAGCATGAGCAGTTTGGCAGTGGGTCAGTAATGGTGTGGGGTGGCATTTCTTTGGAGGGCCGCACAGCCCTCCATGTGCTCGCCAGAGGTAGCATGACTGCCATTAGGTACCGAGATGAGATCCTCAGACCCCTTGTGAGACCATATGCTGGTGCGGTTGGCCCTGGGTTCCTCCTAATGCAGGACAATGCTAGACCTCATGTGGCTGGAGTGTGTCAGCAGTTCCTGCAAGATGAAGGCATTGAAGCTATGGACTGGCCCGCCCGTTCCCCAGACCTGAATCCAATTGAGCGCATCTGGGACATCATGTCTTGCTCCATCCACCAACGTCACGTTGCACCACAGACTGTCCAGGAGTTGGCGGATGCTTTAGTCCAGGTCTGGGAGGAGATCCCTCAGGAGACCATCCGCCACCTCATCAGGAGCATGCCCAGGCATTGTAGGGAGGTCATACAGGCACGTGGAGGCCACACACAATACTGAGCCTCATTTTGACTTGTCTGAAGGACATTACATCAAAGTTGGATCAGCCTGTAGTGTGTTTTTAACCTTTAATTTTGTGTGTGACTCTAAATCCAGGCCTCCATTGGTTAATAAATTTGATTTCCATTGATTATTTTTGTGTGATTTTGTTGTCAGCACATTCAACTTTGTACAGAACAAAGTATTCAATGAGAATATTTCATTCATTCAGATCTAGGATGTGTTATTTGAGTGTTCCCTTTATTTATTTTTTGAGCAGTGTATGTATTTTCATTCGTGCTGGTGAAGGTGATGAATTAGCTAAGCAGCCTTCATCTCTTTTAGTTCTGGTTATTGATTTATTGCAGTTATAATAGAAACCATTTGAAAAGCAAAAGTACAGCAGAGTCTAGCAAGGCCTGTGACAACAAACACTGAGTTCATAATAAAATTATTTTCTATACTTTTCAAAATAAAATGTTAGACATGAAAAACAGAACGCTGCATTGTTTACAATTGTTGATAAAGTTGGATAAAATGTACCAACCTAAATAACAGCATTTTACAGCAGTAACAGGGTTAAAATGATAAACAGGATTTCGTGTAAGTTGATTGGGTGGGTGATTGCATGTTTCTGGGGACACTCACTCTTCTACAGCCGAGTATCGCGTACCTGCAAAACAAACAAAAAAAAGTAAAAACTTTATTTTAAAGCAGTAAACTATAACTATCCACACTCTGTAAACTTATTCTCATAAACCCACTCAATCAAAAGGCTTCTCTGAGGCTACACTGGTGGTCAAATTAGAGTTGCAGAAAGGTGAGTTTGATTTATCTTTTAACACATACTGATTGTGAAGAATGCTGATGAATTTCTTAGTAGAAATTGTGTTTTGATTACTTTTTTGTAACAACAGTAAAAAATCACTGCTAGGTGAAGTGAATAGCAATGATTATCTCATTAATGTTCTGCTGGAAAACCCTCAGATTCTGGCATTCATGTTGGTGTTACTTTGACATGTACCATCCACCTAAACATTGCTGCAGACCCAGCATATCCCTCTCATAGCAACAATTCTTCCCAACAGGATTTGCCCGCACTGCAAAAAGTGCTCAGAAATTGCCTGAGGAACACTACAAAGAGGCCCCAACCTCCAAATGCTCCCCAGATCCTAACAACTTTGAGCACCCTTGGCACGTGCTGGAAGAAAACTGGCTCCCCCTGGTGTCATACAACAGGACATCACAGAGGCCGCTTGTCTATGCTAGGATGGGTCAGAGCTGTTTATTGTGTATAACTGCAGCTTAATTTCTATTTTATGCTCCACCATACCAAAACTGACAAGCTAGAGTAAAGTAATTTAGTATCATGTACAGGTGCTGTTCATAAAATTAGAATATCATGAAAAAGTTGATTTATTTCAGTAATTCCACTCCTGAACAAGAGACTGCGTCTCTGGGCTAAAGACCAAAAGGACTGGACTGCTGCTGAGTGCTCCAAAGTTATGTTCTCTGATCAAAGTCAATGTTGCATTTCCTTTGAAAATCAAGGTCCCAGAGTCTGGAGGAAGAGAGGAGAGGCACAGAATCCACGCTGGCTGAGGTCCAGTGTAAAGTTTCCACAGTCAGTGATGGTTTGGGTGCCATATCATCTGCTGGTGTTGGTCCGCTGTGCTTTCTGAGGTCCAAGGTCAATGCAGCCGTCTACCAGGAAGTTTTAGAACACGTCATGCTTCCTGCTGCTGACCAACTTTATGGAGATGCAGATTTCATTTTCCAACAGGACTTGGCACCTGCACACAGTGCCAAAGCTCCCAGTGCCTGCTTTAAGGACCATGGTATCCCTGTTCTTAATTGGCCAGCAAACTCTCCTGACCTTAACCCCATAGAACATCTGTGGGCTATTGTGAAGAGGAAGATGGGATACGCCAGAGCCAACAATTCAGAAGAGCTGAAGGCCACTATCAGAGCAACCTGGGCTCTCATAACACCTGAGCAGTGCCACAGACTGATGGACTCCATGCCACGCCGCACTGCTGCAGTAATCCAGGCGAAAGGAGCCCCGACTAAGTACTGAGTGCTGAACATGCTCATACTTTCATGCTCATACTTTTCATGCTCATACTGTTCAGTTGGCAACATTTCTAAAGATCCTTTTTTTGTATTGGTCTGAAGGAATATTCTAATTTTCTGAGATACTGAATTAAGGTTTTCATTAGTTGTCAGTTATAATCATCAAAATTAAAAGAAACAAACATTTGAAATATATCAGTCTGTGTGCGCTGAATGAATATAATATACAAGTTTCACTTTTTGAATGGAATTACTGAAGTAAATCAACTTTTTCATGATATTCTAATTTCATGACCAGCACCTGTACAAGACAGTTTGTATGGGACTGTTGTATGAATTCAAATTGTCTGAATTCTTGGATCAATAGTACTTTTTCACAGAAAACCTTTTGAAATTTCTTAGCAGGAAAAAAAATGAACCAAATTTGATCGCTGAGGCCTCAGTTCCTTCAAGTTTCCCAGGAGTCAAATCAATTCAATTCAGTTTTATTCATATAGTGTCAAATCACAATAAACAGTTGCCTTAAGGTGTTTTATATTGTAAGGTAAAGACCCTACAATAATTAGAAAGAAAACCCAACAATCAAAATAACCCCTTGTGAACAAGCTCTTGGTGACAGTGGGAAAGAAAAACTCCCTTTTAACAGGAAGAAACCTCTGACAGAACCAGGCTCAGGGAGGGGCAGTCATCTGCCACGACCAGTTGGGGGTGAGAGACAGGACAAAAGACATGCTGTGGAAGAGAGCCAGAGATTAATAATAACTAATGATTAAATGCAGAGTGTGGTATAATCACACCAGCAGTCTAGGACTGATCACGGTCATCTGATCCAACCCTAACTATAAGCTTGATCAAAAAGGAAAGTTTTCTGGGAGCTGGTTCCACAGAAGAGGGGCCTGAAAGCTGAAGGCTCTGCCTCCCATTCTACTCTGAAGTAGTAGAACCACAAGTAAGCCAGCAGTCTGAGTCAGTCAGTGGCCTAAATAGCTGGGCCTTCCCTAAGTAGAATGAATCTCTGACACACCCACTTTTCCTGCTCTGGCATGTCAAATTGTCTGCTGGGACAAAGTAGGTTATCCTTACCACACAGCCTCTGCTTGTGTCATATTTGTGCTTTTCAAGTACATTCAGCATGGCATCATGAAGGGTTGGGAAGAAGATGGAGGTCTGAATCTCATCATCAAAAAACATACAGCTGTGCAGTTTCTCCAGGACGTAAGCTGTGGGCACGTGAACAGCAACAGGATGTATTGGGACTTGTGCAGTTAAGATGTGCTTTTTAACACAAAATGTTAACCAAAACTCACCATCGCATGAAACAATGTAAACATCCACATCAATATGGATAAACTCTTTGAGTGCCTGTGGAGACAAGGAGGAACGGGTAATAGGTTTTTGATTAAATGGATGTTATATCCTCAGCTACAATCTTTTATCTTCAGGTTTTGGTTACTTAGTGACTCCTGCCAGTGGTGGAACATACAGTCAGATCTTTCACCTGAATAAAATGATCAATATTGCAGTGTAGAAAGAAGTAAAAGTACTTCATGTAGAAGTCTAGCTGAGTTAAGCACTGAGTGTTGGGTAACTTTTGAATTTATTCATAAAATTCATAAAATTACAATTTGCATTATTCTACAAAGTAAAAAGTAATTAAAGCGTTAAAATAAACTTGTGGACTTGAAAGTGTGAGATTGGCCTCAAATAGGACCATTATAATCAAAACTCAAGTAAAAATACCTCAGAACTCTACTTGAAGGTATTTAATGTCAAATCCTGTTTACAGACTATGAGTTCATGTCCAAACATATTTTTTGTGGTATTAAGAGATTACCAAGTTGCATTGGGGCTGGACCGTACTTTTGAATGAGACCAATTTGCACCACAAGGTGGTGTCACAAGTCAGTGTAGCCACCGGTCTGTCCTGAAGAGGAGGAACTAATGACAGAGCTGCAGAGGAAGCAGAAATGGTATAATATAGCAAATAATGGCTGAAAGAGCAACCCTTACCCCGATTTCCAAGAAGAAACCAAGCTCAGTTGCATGAAAAAGATACAAACTGGAGCAGAACAAGATTAAACAAAGCAGCTTTCTGTTGGAGGAGTGCTGGAAACAGCTGTTTGAGCGTCAAGGAGGGATGACACTGTGTATGATGCTGTTCCTGTAATGTCTTTTGTAGACCAGTAAACTCAAAGCCGATAATGCTGTTGTTTCCAACAGTATATAAAGGGAGCTTATGGTCTAATGTGACCACAGCAAATGGATCTTCGTGTTTGTTTTTGGCACAGGTTTCATGCTGGATGCCCCTCCTGGCACGACCCTGGGCTTGGGACCAGCACACTAATATGGTAGCTAAGTTAGCTTTTTATTGATATGTGCATGTATCTCAGACCAAATATGGGATTTTCTTTTTTTTTTTTTTTACAGAGAAATATTAATATACAAATATGTCCAAACAGTACCTTCAAGTACAGTACTTGAGTAAATGCACAGTTACTTTCTGTGGGTACAGTTTGAGATTCCTACCTTTTACTTGGGTATTTCACAAAAAGTAAATATTAAAGAAAAGTTTGCTACTTTTTGATATTTTTTGTTTTTTACAGCCCTCAGGCTGGTTTCTTGTTCTTCTTCTTTTGGCTGCTCCCTTTAGGGGTCGCCATTGCATCATCTGCCTGCATCTCACCCTCTGCCTAATATCCTCCTCTGTCACACCAACCCTCTGCATGTCCTCCTTCACTACATACAGTGCTTAACAAATTTATTAGACTGCCTGTCATGAAAACAAGAAAACACAAATCTTTTAGAAATCTGTCAAAAACTTGTTTAAAACAAGAGAAGAAGATATTTATTTAGCAAATAACAAACTGAAACAACTAAATAGTCTCTCAGACGTGACCAAAAAAAGTATTTTGTGTGGCCTCAAATGACCTCATTAACAGTTTGCATCCTTCGAAGTAACAAAAGAGCCCGTCGAAAACTGATCCTGACTTTCAAAGCTTTGCACACAGACTTGCTTTGGATGAAAGACAATTTGACTTGAATAGTAAACTGAGAAGAAGCAGTGCAGCTGCCATAAGCACCGGAGGCAAATGAAAGATGTCAGTTTTACCGTTTTGAGTCCCTTCAGCGCAGATATGTCCAGGTAGGAGACAGCAGAGAAGTCCAGGATCAGGCTGTGAAGGTCCACTCTGGGAACGGTGATGTTGCCAGGAAGCTCAGCATTCCAATTCAGCTGGAAAGGGAGGTCACTGACATTGCTGGACAGGTCCATCTCCTTTCCATCCACCTTCTCCAGTGTTTGGCATGATAAATCCCTATAGCCTTTCTGTGGAATAGAAGTAGAGGATTACAGTAAGAACAAGGATTCTGATGCAGTGTTGACTTTACAGATTTTTAAAAAAATAATCTAACAACAACAAATACATAAAAACAGTTTCTCCAGGAGAACTAATTATTACATAAGAACTAATTATTCTCATGGAAGCTGAAAAGAGTTTAAAATTTTTTTTCCGTTAGTATATCTGTTATTATTTCTAGTCGAGGGTATGACATCATTTGTGTTGTCCAGTGTGTAACAGTCTATGCCCCCCCCCCAAAAAAATAGCTTACTGGCATTTAAAATAGATTTAAAATAAACAAGTTTTGTATCCAGAAGATCAAATTTCTCAGCTGCCGAATCATGTTGGGAGGAAATACAGTATTTCATATACAGTATGTGAATCTTTTCAAGCCCCGGAGAAGCATCTGCTCTTCTGTTGCTAAAACTGACCCATACTGGACTACAATGTGACTGGTTCTTTTAAATTTCCTCACATCGTGCCAAATGTTAAATCATCTGTGTGCTTTATAACTGGATTTGCCTATTTTCACTGAGTGGTTTCTATTCACATTGGAGTTCTTACCTCGGTAATGCCATTATCACTCGTCTCAAGCAGTTTCTTGATTTTCCCGAGGGCCTTGTTCCTCTTCCTCAAAACCCTCAGAGGGTTAAACCCAACCTGTGTGAAAGTATGAGCAGCATATTTATATTCATTTATTCCCAGTGAAAAACAAAGCGAAGCAGAAGAGAGGACATGTGTCACACATACAGCTTCCACAAGCTTGTCCCTAAAGAACTCGATGTTGGCGAAGAAGAGAGGCGACGGTATCCGGAAGATCTTTACTCCGTTTGGTTCAAATATCTGAGAGGGAAAGCATGCTGCAACTGAAACCATGAAACAGCATTTATTGTGACCATTAGTGTGATCTAATATAACACACTTACATTCAGGTAATCTTTGCGATCTCTGTAGAGGTCTGTTCCAGGGATGTTAGCCAAAATGGAACAGCGGGGGCTGAAGAGAGTAAAAGCAAACTCAGTTCTACACTTCAGAAGGTCATATAAAGGTCATGTAAAGGTCAGCAAGATGAGAGAAAATCTAGCAAGGCAAATTTTGTTAAACTCAGTAGGAGAGAAGTGGAGTATAATGCAAGTTTTGAAAACCATTAACAATCAAAAATTAAAGATCACTCATATGAAGTTATTTATTTTACGAGCCCAGAAATGTTGGGACACTTTGTAAAATGTTCACAAAAACAGAACGCGGTGATTTGCATATGTCATAAAACTCTATTTTATGCACAATTCAACATAGAAAACATATCAAATGTTTAAACTGGGAAAATGTACCATTCTTTTTTAAAAGGTCATTTTGAATTTGATGGAAATAACATATCTCAAAAAGGCTGGGACAGGGACATGTTTACTGCTGTGTAGCACCCCCTCTTCTTTTAACAACAGGTCCTTTTAATATTGTGGCTGAACAGAGGTCTTTAAATTATTGACCTGTGGAGGTAAAATAAAACATACCCTTTTATTGTATCAATTTAGATTATTACAATCAGTGGTCAATTTGCTTTATTGTGATAGTAAAAAAAAAACAGAGCAACAGTATTTGAGATAAATGCAAGCTGCTCAAACGGGCAAATGGAGATTCACCAGGCCTGCCCTCTTCTCCAGTCTTCAAATGTACTGTTTTGTTGAGCCTGTTTCCACTCCAGCCACTCACTGATGGACTTGTCTCTCGTGCCATTAAGGGTTAACTCTAGAGACTCTGCTTTATAGCATTTGGATGAGTGTACAGTGAAAGAAATCAGCAGAATTCCTTCGTGCAGTATGTTACCATGTTCAGAAAGCGATATCAGATGTTATTAACTGTGTAGTTACAATTGAGTCCTGAAGACAATGGTGAGCAGTTCCACCCCTAAGCCCACCGCCAGACCAATATCCAGCCCCAGCAGGGTGGCACCCAGGCATGTTGCCACCCACACCACCTGCAGACAAACATCTGAGGTCAAACACCGAAAAGGAGGTACTGACAAATAAACAACAAGCATATAAATAGAAATGTTAGAGTCCACAAATACATTTAAATTGTGACGATAACCTCAAAGACGTTGTTCATACCTGGTAGCATTCTTTAAGTGTCCCACTCTGGCCCTCACAGAAGGGATGCCTACTCACCTGACATCCTCTCCGTCAGAGGAAGCACATGCTCATTCTGGCATTTAAAGTGTGAGAGAATTGTCTATCACATCTTTTGTTGTGATCCTGGGTTTTGACCCTGAATTTTGAGTTTTTGGGACTTCTGTAAGTATTGTATGGTCTCTACTTTATAATATAAAGCGCCTTGAGACGACGGTTGTGATTTGGCTCTATATAAATAAAATTGAATTGAATTGAATCTTGGTGAACATGGTTTGCATGGGATATTTCAAGAAATTGTCTTAGTTTGTATACTTTTGTTTTCTTCTTTTTAAAATTTCCTGGCAAACTAGGAATGGGAACCACGTGGAATAATGACCATGTTTGCTGCTTAGCAGAGATATGGTCTCAGTACTGTTTGTCTATAGTTGCATTATGCAAACTTCTTTTTAGCTGCTCCTTATTCAAAAATGGTCGCAACAGATGTTCGATTTGTTTGACTCTTCCTGAAACAACCCCAAAGGGGTCTGTGTCTCCTCCTGGGAGAGGACGAGTTATCTTTCACTTGTTAGTTGAATGTGTTAACCACGACACAAGATAATCCCATTAAAATGCTGCAGGTCTGGTTCAGTGACTTAAATTAACAGAAATGAGGCCTACCACAGAGCGATTGGCTACACTTCCCTAACTTTGAATCTCACCAGTATTGGTGAAATTCATATTAAAATATTATATCTGCCCACTGTATAGTTGTTAGGAATGGGGTAAACTATCCAAAGAAGCCAAAATTGTGTTTTGCACCCATCTGTAAACATGCTTTTTAATATTGTTTTGATGGCCTGTTTAACAGTGGAATCTGTGGGGACAGACTCACTTTTGGAGCCAGCCTCAAGTGGCCACTCAGGGAACTGCAGTTTTTGGCACTACTGAATTAGTTGTATTGGCTAAGCTGCCTTGAGGGATTTCATGAAACGTAGTGTAGAGGTTGAACATGGTCATTAAATTTTCTGCAGAGATGGATCACTTTCTCGAGCTTGTGAAAAAGAATAATGGCTTTGGTGGAGCTGCCAAATTGTGATCTCATTTTACCCAAAACAATGTTGATCCCAGATGTGAACAAGGCCCAGGAACAGTTACCGTACACCTACACATTCTGTTTTGTCGCTCCTCCACAGGTACGGAATTTCTTTAAACTGCATCAGCATTCCCTTCAGATTGACGATTACCAAGGCACCCAAGACAGACTGCAGTCAAAAAGTGGATGTATATGAAACAATCAACCTTCCAACACACAGTTATAATTGCCATAAACAATTAAACATTAGAGGAGAAAGTAGTTAATTCTGTCCTTATATATGATAAAATAGAAATACTGGCATAATAAAAGATGACCCTCACCCTGGGGAGTGGCTCCAATAGGAAACCAAGTGCTACAGTTACAATCATTGCCATCATGGCTGAGATTAGGCCTGCAATCTGCATTTGTAAAAGAAAAAATAAAAAGTTAACATTTCATTTTAAAGCTACCAGTGGAAGAAAAAAGTGTAAATAAAGCAGACTGTAAAATGATTTTACTATGAATCTTATGGCAGAAACAAACACCAGTGGCCCAGTTAAAGTTCATGACTCAGTAAATGGATGCTACTGCATAAAAGGTGAAGCTCTGTTCACCTGTGTTCTCCTCCTGAGCTCTCCTGCACAGCGGTCCTGGACAGTGACGTGCTGGCTGCAAACGACCTGAAGCTTGAGCCGAAAATGTTGCTAACGCCAAATGCAATGAGCTCCTGAGATGGAATAGTGATAAGTTAAATTACTGTTATAATAGTGAAAACCTTTCTTCTGACATCACAGATTCTCTTTGATCTTCTTTTATGTAACCCATGAAGCAAGACCAACTGAACGAAGAACAAGTACATAACAT